>OMNV01012956.1:0-30350 GCA_900303265.1 Brotula barbata
TATTCTGTCATTCTGATGCTAAGTGTCATACAAAGTCAAACAAATTGTGCCTGTGATTGCGTTTTGAAACTTGCCGTCATTTGTTCCCACAGTTTCACGCGTTGTTCCCCTACGTTGTATTTATTTCTTTCTTTCGTCTTTGTGTTATTTTACGTAACCTGTACAGTAAAGATCATGCGGCTAAGTCACATGAAATCATACTCATCTGCCTTGTCACGGCTGAAGTTACATAACCTTTCTGGCTCTCTCACGCACACAAAGTGCACTTATTCAGTTGCGTCCTCCACCCTCCTCCCCCTCTGTGTCACGTACCCTTGTCACTTGGCCTCCATCTCTCATCACCCCATGCAGGGGCTCCGGGCTCCTTCTAACCGAAGCCCCCCTACCTCGCTCGCTCGCTGCCTGTCTTTGTCTCCTGTGTATTCTGTTTCTGTTCGCCCTCCGTGTCTCTGTCTGCCACTGTTTCCCGGAGCCGCACGTTTCCATCCCCACACTCCCACGTCCTCCCCTGCTGTCTCTCTGTCTCACAGCTGCGAGGGAATGTAGGGAATTCACCTCTCAAACCTCTCCTGCTTTGAGCCCATAGGTATGTGCTGAAGGGCAGGAGTGTGTACGCGTGTGTGTGTTTGAGAGAGAGAGAGAGAGTGTGTGTGTGTCCTTGTCTGTGTGTTGACAGCACCAATTACTGCCTCAGATGGCTCAGAGATGGAGGAGATGGAGTGAAGAAGGACAGACACCTGTCACAGCAACACAAGTTCTCTCTCTCTCTCTCTCTCTCTCTCTTTCTGTCAGGAAATATATAGGTCAGCACAGCATGGTTTTCCTGTCTCTCAGTTTACTTCCTTTTTATTCATTTGCATTAAGTATTAAGAGCGAACAAAGGAACTTTTCCAATTCACGCCACTCTCCTCATACTGACTCCACTTATCTCCCCAGCTGTTCTTTTCACTTCCTTTAATTGGATCCAAATCAAAGCATGAATCGCACGTCCGATGGGAATGATCTCGTCAAAGATGAATTCATTTGGAATGCTGTTGATACAGACACAGTGGGTTTCAATCGTACAATCTCCAGACTGCCACCTGAATTGAAATGATGTTTTAAGGCAAAAGCCAGGCAGCCATCTCATCACATTAGCCTCCTACAGTCGTGAAGCCCCATTTGAGCTCGACTATGAGATCATAACTTTTAGGAGGGATAACAAAGACCTGTGTGAAGCCTGCGAGCGGAACGTGCTCGCGCTGAGTACAGCATTGTGTGCGCAGTAGCCAACGGCTCGGACGATCGGAGCGGGATAATTTGACACAGCCCCGGAGGAAGGAAAGAAAAAAGCATTGTTAAATTCTCTATTGATGACATCTAATTTTATATTAATGTATATTACACCAGGTAATTAGAGAAACCTTCCCTTGAACAGTGGAGAAGGACAAAGACTAAAAATACGTCCACACTGAGCTGCATAAATCAGAAAACGGAGATTCTAAAACGCTGACATATGATTGTCTCTTGACCCTGGATTTGATCAAAACAAACAACATGGCGTGCAACATGGTACATATGTTTGTCTCTTTAATTTCCACTTTGATTGCAATGAGGATCTTTAAAACATAATTCTATCTTTGTATAATATGCAGGCTGTGTTTCAGTGGAAGGGAAGAGCTTTATATTCAGGTCAGATTAAACTGGTGGGAAAATGTGCGGTGTAAGTGACATAAACCTGCCGCCTCCCTGCCTCAGCTTTACTGCTCGCACCTATTGAAGACATTTAAGGGTTTTTCACAGTGGTGCGGAAGGTCAGCTTTTCTAAAACCTTGTGAAAAGGTCATGAATGGAAAGCATTTTGGACCCAAAGTGGCTTTTTCACATTTTTCCGGCTTAGTGTGGACGTAGCCGTAGACATCAGTTGTCTGCCGTTTCCCTTTCATCAGTCTGTGGGCGTTCTCCCAAACCACCTATGACCTCACAAGGATGCAGGCAGGACCGTATCTGCAGCTCAGAGAACGGAACTGTGTAACTGTGTCACCGAGGAAGACTGTGAGTCTGAAAGAGGAAGCATCTTCAACGCTATTTTGATTACACTTGATCTTTTTCCAGCTTCTTCGCTGTAATGAATTGATATTTCTAGTTATTTAGCCTTGTTTAAGGGCATATTCAGAGCAGGCACTTAAATATTCTGGCTCGTAATGAAAGGAGACTGTGCACACACACACATTCTACCACACGCAGTCCACTTCTATACTTAATGTCTCATAAGAGGATTGCAGTTTGTGTTCGTAATGAAAGTTTTGAGCGAGGCACAGATGTAGAAGCGTTTAATCTTTCCACCTGTGAAAGAGATTTGTGTGTGGAGGTCCGTCGTCTTCTTCCCGGTGGTATTAGAGCGTTGAGGTGTCAGGCGGCAGGGTGGTATTAATATCCAGGTGTTCTTAAAGGACAGCGGATACAGGGACCGTCTAAAGGCCATGTGTCTCTGCTTGTACCTGACTGTCTCTGTCCTGCCGACTCCCCGCCTGTCTGCCTCCACTTTGATTTATTTGGTTAATAGCAGCCAGATTTTTTGGTCATTTACCCTTCATTTACCCTTTATCTCCTCTCTCACGGCTCCCTCTTTGCATCCCTTTTCCCTCCACTCTCATTCATCTCCCCTCTTTTGTGTTTGAATGGATGACACACAAAATCCCAAAGGCTTAGTTGCTTGGTATGTCCTTCCACACCATCGTCCAAGTCTATATAGCGGCGCAGCATTGACCCAGATAATCACACAAAGCCTCCATGCACAGCTCCTCTCGCGATGGCGGATCATTTACCAGACATTAGCCGGGTTGCCAAATGCCACCTTAAAACTGACACAGTGTTCGCGTCGCAAAAGTGGTGGACGTCATCGCGGAGGGGTTCGGTCGAGTCGAGCCTAAAAGGAAAAACGAGGCCGGAGAAAATGTTAAGGCGCGTTTCAACTCCTTGTATCCTTCTGTAGTACGATTCCCTTCAGGGGGGAAAGGGAAGAGAGAGAGGAAAGAAGTAAGGAGGGAGGAGTGTGCCCTTTGGGTACAGTTCCCATTAATTGGTCATGTTCCATATCCCATTGAGTTCCAATTAGGGATAAACATGTGTGCACTCATGGGAAAGTCCATGTACATTATTTTCACATTTCTGCAGTGTTGAGTCAGTGTGGAAGTTGATTCGTTTGAAAAGCGGAGTAAGATGTCGGGATTTCGTGTGTGTGTGTGTGTGTGAAAAGAAGGATTGCTCTGTCTGGGCAGAGTAGGCGTGCAGGCAGCCGGCGGGTCTACTGAACAGGAAACAGAGCAACAGGAAGGCGGCCATTGACCCTTCCCCTTATCCCCTCCCTCCTTCTACCTCTCTCTCTCTCTCTCGTTCTAGTGTATGGATGGCTTCCAGATGTACATTCAGCCTGTCGCACTGCCCGGGTCGACATTCATAAGCGTTGTTGCCTGGCTCGGTACGGCGTGTAAGGACAGATGTAGCCGTACTCCAAGAGTAATTTCTTTCTGTATTCACATGAGCTCCAGCTGCTCTATTGTTCTGCAAGCCGGAGCGATCGTTTGGGCGATTAAAATGGACTTTTCGGCAACAGGCAAACGGAGGAGCAGTCACACGGATGATAATGAGTTATGCGACTAATTATGTTCAAATTTAGGGTGTTTTTTTTTCCGTTATTTTGATAAATTTGTTTACGGGATGATAGAGATATGAGTGGGAAGTTAATACAAGGGCCCGATGTGATGCATACGAAGAGAGGTTTCACCATCTGGCTACAATCTTCTCCAATGTTCTTCTTTTTTGAATACAGTGGAGAAATTTAGCGTTTCTTCTTTTTCTTCTCCTGTGTTTGACCCCATGATCATTCAACATCATCTTATTAAACTCACAGTTTGTGTCAGATCCAACCAAGATCTCCATCTTGCTCTCAATTTATTAAGGCAACAAAAGACCATCCAGCTCATCCAGTGCTATGATGAGTTAGCATCCTTCATGTCTGTACGTGCCAGTAACTTTCCCAGCTGCATCATAAGCAAATCTGCACACAGACCAAACTGCTTTATTGATTGTTTTGATTATCAATAGTCTTTCATTTACTTGAAACAGGTCTGCAGCCCTGAACTATGCATGGCTTATTATAGTGAGTACAAAAAGGACACCCGGCTGTGATGTTCTCAAGAGGGGACGCTTTTGTGTGTGACACCATTGACATCCCGCTGAAAGGGATGCAGGGAGCTGCATAAGAGAAAGTGTTATTTATGGAATACTTCAGTTATAATGAGGGAAACTGGGAGCTGGTACTTGGAAATTGAAGTAAAATCTGTTTTCAAGGGCATGTTGTGTTGTCTTAGAGGTACATCTCAACACACACACACACAGACACACAGAGTAGAATACAATTATACCTCCACAGAAATGACCAACAGACAGAGGAGAGGCCACCTGAACACATGTAAAATACACACGAGGCAAACACACACACACTCATAAAGGAGCGAGCACACGTCAACACACACGCTCAACCACCGTTTTTTTTTGTTTTTTTCCATGGCCTTGAGTGACTGTGTGTGAAAAGCACAAATTCCTCCCTGGCGGGTGAGAAAACAACTTCTAACAGCAGTAATTAATTTGCTGTCCGAGGTGGGTGACAGAGTCGCCCACTGCCCACCCACAGATCACGGGCAACCAAAATATGGCCTTCTACTTGATAGCCGTGTGTGTGTTACTTAAACAGAGAGGGAGGCTCGGCGCTCTCCTTTCCCCCTCTGCCTCAGAGAATGAATTATTGAGTGTGATGAACTGAAAATATCGTTGGCGAGGAAAGGAAGTGCACGGCTCCTCCTACGCTCACTCTACTGGTCGTGGGTCGGACTGATGTGGGCACGTTTACAGCTGTGGTGCGCACGAGTGTGTGGCGGAGTGTATATTGGGAAAAAGATGTGTATGCGTGTGTTTATAGTGTGTTAAAGATTGGCGGTTTGGGGTTTTTAGAAGATATTTAAGCTGTGTGTGTGTGTGTGTGTGTGTAACAAATATAGCGCGTAGGTTCTGTAATGCTTTAGCTATGTGTGTATTCAGCACAGAGGAGAATACCTCCATAAGCCTGATCTCTCGCTCTCTCTCTCGCTCTCTCTCGCTGTCACTCGCCCATGACCCCTCTCGCACAGACACAACCATGCACCTGGTATCCATTTAATCTGTTTTTAGATCACGGGATAATCACCCCGGCTTAAAATTAGCGAGCCATCATCTAGGGTTACCGCCAGAAAACTGAATGCGTGCATGCGGTTGCGGCTCTAGGTGTGTGTTTGCTTTAATTGCACTGAAATTGAGCCTACTTTTTCGTCCTCTCTGATTATTATTGTGTGTGTGTGTGTGGCTGTCAAAGAGAGTAAATATTTGTGCAGGAGCTCTGCACAAGGTCAGGGTCAACGTATGACAGACAGCCTACAGGGAGACAAGACACACAGAGAGCAGACGCACACGTGCACACCACAGAGAGAGAGAGAGAGAGAGAGAGAGGTGGCCGAAAATTGAAATACACAAGAGGGCAAAAACTGCATGAGAGAGAAATAGCAGTGAATGAAGGATGGACAGAATGAAAAAAGAGAGAAAGTGCTTCATGCTGTAGTTCCCCTTGGTCGCTCGCAGTAATTGGCTGAGATCCAGAGGACAGAGAGTAGATCAAAACAGGCTGGAGTGTGCTCATGTGCTTCATGTACTGGACATCACACACCATTTCATATCCTGTCAGTGTGTGTGTGTGTGTGTGTGTGTGTGTGTGTGTGTGCGTTGGAGCAGTCATAAGCTGCCATCAACATGGTGAAGGTGTGTCCTGAATCAGCTCACACCCCGCCCTGACAGAGGTGTGATCCGTGTGATCCGCTCTTGTCTTTCTGTCACAAAAGCATCAAGCTGGAAAAAGTTGCCGTGTTTTCACCAACACCACAACAACGGTTATCTTAACTTTCACACGATGGACACGAGCGTTTGAACCGCAGGACAAGACACGTGCAGCTTATAGTGTGTATGTTTTATAGATTGACATCCACATCTGGACTGGATTACACCTGCTGATACTTCATGTCAGGGTACACATGCCTGAATTATTCCGTTGGCGTCTCATTTATGGAAAAAAAAATGTGCAAAAGTGTTGCCTTATCTTGCAATGTTAGAGAAAAGTGGAAAAATTCCTCCATCTCCGTCCCGATCCAGATCTGCCTCAAAATCTAATTAACTCTTCCTTCCCACCTATCTACAAAATTTCATCAGAATCTGTCCCCCCCTGTTTTTCAGAGGTAACCGAGCCGGTGTTTATGCGAGCTGATCATTTCCAGACACACGATAAAAAAAACAACATCCATGTTTTACATAATTCTCCAGCTCAGCCTGTTCTTTTTGTAAATTATACCTGCTGTTCATCTATTCTATGGAAAGTACAGCTCATTTTTTCCAGTCTGCATGTATTATTAACAAACAATTTGCATGCATGTAAACAAAGGAGGCAGCTGCATTAAAGCAGATTTAATGGAGAAGCATATGTCATCTATTTGACTTTACTGATTATGTATGCCATGAGCAGGGACTGTTTCCTTTTAACCACATTAAAACACACCCATAGAAGGGCCACGCACGCTACCTGATCCGATTGTACGTTCTGGCAGCATCACTAACAATGGCTGAATGGATGTTCATCCCTGACCAGGGCAGCAAAATACTCTCTGTTTCCCTGTGTATTTAGTACATTGTATTTTCTACATTCGTTGCTATCAAATTTCATCCAAATTTGATTTCAATGTGTGTATTCAATGTGGAATAAAATTAGTTAGGGGAGTAATAAATGCCCTCATTGTAGTCGTACTTTATGATATTGAGTCGACAAATATAGGAATTAGTTTTTAAATGCCCATTATTTATCCCACGGCGAGTTGGCTGGCGATGGTGAGCAGTGTCTGCAGTGCGTCATAACCTCGTTCATTTCTTACTGTTCCACGGAAAGTTTAACGTATTTTTATTGTCATTTTGTACTTTTTTGACCACACATTCTGACAAAACATGGTGTATTCGTGAATGTAAGTATTATAGTTAGATAACATTTCTGTGTGTTATTGTCCCTGTTACATGCTCAAGGATGTTCATAATAGATCATCTTTTTAAAACATTACGATCGAACGTGTCTACGCCTGTGACGTTTAGTGTAAGAGCAGCAAACACCTCTAAAACTGAGGAAATTTGTACTGCGTTTCTTAGAAAAAAAGCCCAAACGAAAGGAAAGGAAAATGACTTTTTTCTCAACAAGCAGACATTCGTGCACAGGAATTTGTGTGTGAGTGTGCATGCGTGTGTGTGCATGTGTTTCAGAGGATTAGTAGTAATTATGAATATTATGGTGTTAAAGGTTGTTATGAAATGATTAGGGATTGGAAAGGGTCTCTGCAGGAGGCTCCACTGTTCTGCTGACATCTCTATTCCACACACACCTCCTAATTACAACATGCAGTCACACAGTTTAAAACACACAAATTTACATAAACATTGGACTTTTTATGCCATTCAATTCCGCCTGCATTGCTTTGTTTGCCCCTTCAGTTGAGTTTTTCCACGTTTGGACTTGGCTGTCTCCTACAAACATGAATAATCTTCAGCTGGTGTGCGTCACGGGCATGTTCGCGTTAACACAAACACTGACGCGCGCACACACGTACACGTGCGACCTCGGTGGCCTTAAAGGATGTCAGATTCAATCTCATCAGATTTCTGCCCCGATGCTTGATGTATCAATTTTTAAATAGTTGGGCTCAGCTAACACCTGAATAGCTTAAACACACACACACACACACACACACACGCTCACAGACACACACACACAAACACAAGCGGCTCTGTGCTCCAGGAGCTGTGGCGCTGGAGGGGTACTCGAACGGTTCCATCTTGAAAGCCTGTTGCCATGGTGACCATTATGGAGCCTATCTCCCGTGGGCCAGCGAGCTTTACACAACTTCCCTCTCAAAAGAACGCACACATACACACAGACTGTGCCCTCCTGCCCTGCGAGCAAATACACACACACACACACTCCTCTTTCTGCCCTTTACGGTAATACCGGCAGGGAAGCAATGTTTGATCTGACCCAAGTGCCGCAAAAACGAAAAGAACAGCGCAATTAACAGTTAAACTAGCAAGAGGAAGTCTAAGAAGACATCTAGGCGGAAGAAGAATTTGTTACAGAAAGTGCCGCTGAGGGGTTGGGCAGGCACAGAGTGCTGCTTGGTTAAACATAATGCACCTCTGAAATGTCAGGTTTGGGTTTCTGTGTGGGAATTTGTACGGGAATCTGTTAAATTATGGTACATTATCAGCAAAGGTTGCATGTATAAATGTGTGTGTGCTGTGGTTTTTAATGAATGGCATTGACTTTGTGCTGTAGAATAGAATAAGATAGAATAGAATAAAATAGAATAGAGTAGCGTATCCATTTCAATGGGTGTGTGGTGACTGAGGGTGTGTCTTGAGTAGCTGTACTATATCATATCTAAGAGCTATCGATTGGCATAAATACACTGACTCTCTCTGGTGACTGGATGAATATTTAATAAGACACTGGATCTGAGGCCACTCTCTGTCTTTAGAAGATGCAAACATGCACACACACACACTTACTCACATGCACACCTATGCACCACATGCGTTCTGTCAATAAGTTGACAGAAACTTTGAAGATACTGCAAATTCGAAGTTGCCTCAGAGTTTCACAACCCATTTTTGTCAAAGTTTTGTCTAACCTTCTATTCTCCTGTGTGCGGTGTGAGTCTGCGTGTGTGTGTTTGTGTGTGTATGCTCATGTGAGCACTGTCTTACTTACAAATCTGTGGTAAATCATTAATCATAAGGGAACCGACTCAAGTAACACATTTCCCTTGGGGCAGACACTGGGAGAGAGAGAGAGAGAGAAAAAAATGAAGTAAGTGAGTGAGAAGGAGGTGGAGAAGCAGAGGGAAAACCTGTAACAGACAGAGAGAAGAAAGATCCACTTCAAGCAGCCAAGCCACCGTACTTGCACAAAGTTTGCGATCAGGCATTTGTGCGGACGCCAGGCTTGACATGGGGCACGTCTGTCCTCTAGCAGCCAGGTCCTTTGTGCCTCTGAGGCTGGCGAGACCCCAGAGCCAGGACTCTCCGGATGAAACATCCCCGGAGAAAAGCCGCTTTTCCAGCCTGTTTCAGCAGCCAACAGGACACACACACATACACACTCACACTCACACTCACTCTAGCACAGCACATACACACCCATTACCTTAGAATTTGACAGGGAGGAGAGAAAGAGAGCAGAGGCCCTTAGAGAATTAATGCTCCCCTTCTTTCTTTCTTTTTTCTTTCTTTCTTTCTTCCCCTCTTACTTTCTTTCTTTCGTCCCCTCTTACTTTATTTCTTTCTTTCTTTCTTTCACCCACCCATATCCTCCCTTTTTTCCTGCCCTCTCTCCTTCTTTCTCTCTCATACACAGACACACACACAAACACAGACACCCACACCCCTCTTCCAGTGTTCTTTCGGGTCTATTGGGGATTGTTCTAGTGGACTTTGCTCCCCTATGATGAATGATTTGCCTAAAAATACTGTCTGTATGCGAGCGAGCGAGCGTACCATCCAGGTGGAGGAACTTACCTCCACACTGAGAAATCACAGTACTTTCAGGCAGCCTTTTATTCTATTCCTCTATCCACGGGTTAACTGTTGTATTGAATGTGTGTGTGTGTGTGTGTGTGAACGTGCGTGTTTGTGTGTATGTGCGACTGCAGTAATTTACAGCCTTTCTCAAACAAGTGACGTATACCTTGATTAAATCCGTGACCTTCACCGCCAGCGCAAGCAATCAGCAGGCCAACACACACACACACACAGGCAAACACACATATTCCCCTCGTACTTAACACGTTCTCACACACGAACATGCAATCAGCACCTGGCGGATCCCATCGTGCCATTGATCCATCCGTTTCACACATACACACGCGCGGACCATGTATCGAATTGGCTTTCAGACGCTGTCGCTTTCCTTACACGGGGCTTTGTACGCTGTAATACTATTTACCGCCGCAGGAGTAGGGGCACGTGAGGGTGGGAATACCAGGCCTATGAATGTATAAATAAATACATGCGTAATATTTATTCAGATTACCAAGGGGAAAGTCAGGAATTCCATTTTAGAGCCCAGGATGCTAAAGGGAAATCATTCAAGTCCCCAATCTATTTCAGCAGGCTGCTCCTGTTGAGCAGTAGCACAGTTTTCTCTCCCCAGTTTTATGACTCCACATAATGACTAATATGCAGCCACTGTAACAGCAATAGTCATATTATATTATTGTGACGATTGCTGTGACTTGGGCTGTGTATTTTTGCTCCCCTGTTGCCTGAAGATCTTATGCTTATATAACAGCAATGACAGTTGATTTGCTGTTGACCCCGTGGTTCTACATGCCCTCCGCCCCACGTGAAAGAATCCAGCGTAGACCGAACGTCACAACACATCAAATCAAACTTTGTTTTTTGTACCTCGCCTTTGGGTTTTCTTATAGTACACTTACAGTATATAGACCTCTGCCAGATATACTGCAGTTATCTGTACATGCTGAGTGCTTGAGCTCATTTCCTTACACGATGAGCTATCAGAGTTAGAGCGACACACCCTCTGATCGTGTCTTTATCTGTCTCCTGTCTCCAGCATGTAGACCTGGTACCTACAAGGCGTCAGCCACGGATGCCTACTGCACCAAGTGTCCTCCTCATAGCTCGTCGCTGCAGGAGCAAGCCATCGAATGCGTCTGTGAGAAAGGCTTCTACCGTGCCGAGACGGACCCTCGCTCCATGGCCTGCACACGTGAGTGAACAATAGAAATAATCATCGTAATGATCAAACAATCCAAGCAAAAAATTTAAAAGAATTCTTTTTTAGTGTTCTGAATATTCTGGAAAAAAAAATTCTGACTCTTTTGTCCTCTTCTGTAATAATAATAACCTGAAAAAAATCTCAAAATATGAGGAAAGTAATAAGAAAATGAAGTTGAACATCAGTAGCTTAGCTATGAAAAGAGAGGCCGGGTCTTCTGACGACAACGTCCAGGGGAAGAGTGTATAAATCAAAAAGAAAGGGGCCAGGGATTGATGATGGTGAAACACCACAAACAAGTTCTCATCTGTCAGCGAAACGCTCATTTAATCAGTTTTTTCAGAGGTAGCCCGTAAACAAATCACATGTCGTTCCTTATAGGACAACAACATGGCGGCTGCTCGCCATTCATTCGTCATCTTAGCGACGCGTAAACCCTACAGACGCACGTCCATGTCTAGTAGCTGTGAGGATGTTGTGAACAGTCATATCGTGATAACTCCGCAGATATTGCATTCTCCATTTCTCATTACCTCTCTTTTGTGTGCAAATACAAACATGCACACGCAAACACACAGACAGACGGAGGGATGCAACATTCTCATGAACAGGGAGAGGAGGTGGGCGAGAGACTGAACAAAAGGGGACAGGAAGTGATGGATAGAGCTAGACAGAGGGACGTGGGGGTGGGAAGGGACAGCTTCATGGTGGGAGAAAGGCTCGGGGATGTGGAGGAAAACACACACACACACACGCCACAAGAATGCACACACATAAACCAAAACTCATGATTAGGTTATGGTAGAATTCACCCATTAATCGTCGTAGGAGGTGAGATATGGCAGGTGATATCAGCTGGAAATGACTAACGGCTTGTTCAAACACACACACACACACACATACACACGCATAGTTATCTTTACACTCCACTCAGTCTTATCATTTGCGGTGGATGGAGGGAAACTAAATAAGATAATAAGCAAAAGTAGTGAAAGTATGAGGCAGGGAAGGACATGGAGAGTGGCACTTAAAATGCAGGCAGGGTGGAACAGCAGGGGAAATAACGGGCTATCAGAATTGTATCATCTAAATGACATACAAGGAAGATCAGGAGAAATGATGATGACGGACAGTTAAATGTAGACTTAGGAGGAGGGGGATGGAGGGGAAAAAAAGACAGAATTAGCACCCTTTCAGCAGATTGATGAGCGACAGCTTCAATTATCCACAGCATGGCCTCCAACCCCCACATCCAGCTCCCCTCTATTGGTTTGCACTTTGGAGAGGCTTGCTGCTGGGAAGGCTAAACGGAAAAGTCCCATGTCCTGCCAGGGGCCCCCTGGGGCTCACTACTCAGCCAGAACCTGATGAGATGTCAGGCTAAATGGATATCCGCCGCCAAATTTCCATACGGGTGGGATACCTGCATCATGCTGGTACCGACTGCCTGCATTTCCCGTTCTAACCAGTTAATCCAGGGCTGTGCTTTCTCTGCAATATTTAAAACAAACACAGGGAAACATGCTTCCTGTCGCTGCCTCTAAATAAAACTCTTCCAGTGGTTCAGTGAATTTTTCCATAGGCATTAACAGAAGCTTAAGAATATATTGAATGAAATCTCCACGTACATGTTAGTAATACTCACGTCCTGAATTATTCATATGCAGCATATTAACTCCTGACGTGTTATTTATATCTGTTCTATCTGTATTCTGCCAAATGTATCATTGATTATATCTGTGATGATGGGGTGTTGACATGGCTGCTGCTTAATTATTATATATAATTACTGATGTACTCTGTGGTAGTTATTAACTGTTGTAAATTGTAAAATGTTTGCCAGAGAAAATGATTCAAAATGACATCATGTGGAGAAACAGTTTGAATTGGAAGTTTACTGACATATTTATCCTCAAAGCTTTACATTCTCATTCAGCCGGTCCGTCTCTCGTAATCACTCTCCAAATCTATTCATTAACTAATTCACCATTTGATTGCCGCTTAATTCATTTTAAATAATTGATTCTAATTGGATTCTGTGTTGTTGATAATGACAGAACATTAAGAAAATGCACATTTAAGGAATTTACATATAAAGGAAAATTGGGTAAATCACTCGAGTTTGGAATAATGATAATGATGGATGGACGGATGGATGGAAGGATGGATGATGGAGGGATGGATGGATGATGGACGAACGGTTAAGTGGATGACGGAGTAACGTGGTGTCGTGTGTTTATGGACTTTTATACCTTCTGCATGGACATTATTTATTCAATATGTTTTTTGCGTATTTTAGATTAGTGTATTTTCTTATAAATTTGCTAAATTTGATTACTTGTCATACTTACACTCTCATGTTCATACTAAATTTATGAGTATACATAAAACATAGCTACCCCCGTCTTCCTCCAGGTCCTCCATCAGCCCCAGAAAACCCTATTTCCACCGTGAATGAGACCTGTGTCGCGCTGGAGTGGTCACCTCCCCGGGACACGGGAGGACGTGGAGACATCGCCTACAGTCTTCACTGCAGGAAGTGCTCAGGTGATGGCAGGAAGTGCGCTCCGTGCGGGAGCAGTGTCCACTTCGTGCCCAGACAGTTTGGTCTCTCGTCGGCTACGGTGCTGGTCACCGACCTGCAGCCGGACTCCAACTACAGCTTCACCATCGAGAGCCAGAATGGAGTGTCGGACTTAAGTCCTGCAGCCCGAGGAACGGTGACCGTTAATGTCACCACTTCACAGACAGGTGAGAAAATCACAAATGACAATAATGATAATAATAACAAGAATAACTTTACGTTGCAAAAAAACGTTTAAGAACATTATCAGAAGATAGAAACTAAATAATGGTAGAAATTAATCTAAAATTAAAGTGAGAATGCATAGAATAAATTATACTAAAAAGACAGAAATAGAGATAAACGACAAATGACAGAATGCATAAAATCAAGTAAAAACATAGCATATGTGCATAAAATTGAGTAAAATAACAGCATCTTCAAAGAGGCCCAGCAGTGCAACAAGGCGAACAAACTGCTACAAATAAGCCAAATTGAAGAGATAGAACACAGACACATACGTAGGTGATGTCACAAGTCTTCCATCCTCCTCCTTTGTTTCCTTCTCCGTATACTTTTGATTTGTATAGAGGTGAATTGCAGTTAAACCTTGAGAAGAGGAAAACAATGATGACAATACTAAACAGAAGATTTCCTTACAGAGAAAACATATTCATCACCCAGAAGTAGCAATTTATAGAGGCTCCGGGAGACTCTTTAGTCTCGTGGTACTTCCATACATTATGGTCACGATCAGCCATCAGGCTTTTACATTACGAGTCCAAAGCTAATACTTTGGTATCCACACCATCAAATACACACAATCATACAGTATGTGCACCACTCACTCGCAGTGTGTGACTATTGGCAATTAGAGCAGGAGAAGCGCATCTGACAGGGTGGTGATGACTAATAGGCCCTGTAACATGGTGCATGTGTGTGTGTGTGAGGGTGGGATGTGTGTGTGTGTGTGTGTGTAAGTGTAATGAGGGGTTGGAGGGGTGAAAGTGGTACGATGTTGTTAACCTCATTAAGAGCCCCACATGTCACCCATGTTACTTGTGACTGTGACGCACACAAGCACAACAGCAAATACTTTTCTCAGTCTCACACACACACACACTTGTAAACTAATCCAGGATGGATGGGTCAATGATTGAGTCAAGAATTGTGGGTTTGCGCGTTCAATGTGTATACAGCTCACTCACAGAAACACATCTCCCACATCTTGGAATGTTGTAATCGCACGTGTGTCAAACCTCTCATAAGTTCCAATTAGTGCCCTCTCATCAGCAGGATTACACGCCACACGTGACACTTCTCATTATAGCACAGTAGTTTGTCTCTTTGTCTCACGCCCTCAGCCTGCCCCCCCCGGCTGCCTCTTTTTATGATGTTTTTCAGATCTCTCTAAACTTTTCTCTCCGTGCATTGTTCACCTATTCACCCTTTGTCCTTTCAGTGAGCGTGGTGTTGAAGGAGAGGCGGAGCAAAGACAGTGTGACGTTGGCCTGGCAGGGTCCGGAGAGACCCAATGGTGCTATTGTGGAGTATGAGGTCATCTACTACGAGAAGGTGAGAGACACGCGCACACACACACACACACACAGAGAGAGAGAGAGAAGTCTTGCTGCTCCTCTGCAGTGCTTTCTTCTTCTACATGTAGGCTTGTTAGATGTATCGCTTTAGGGCACATCTGTAATGATTCGCTCACAAACAGACAACACATCTCTCCCCGTTTCGATCTCTGTCTCTTTTGCTCCTTTTTCTCTCGTCTCCTCTCTTTTTACGTCCCCCACGTCTCCCCTACTGCTCACTCCAAGCCAATTAGCCACACATCTGTCGAACAAACCTTGTAAAACATGGCCAAGGTGATCAAATTAAGCCTGAGTGTGTGTGTGTGTGTGTGTGCGTGCGTGTTGGTGGTTGGCAGACAGCAGTGTATAATAGTGTTAATCCATGTTGTACACCGTCTTCCATTAGGAGCCTCTCTGCTGGGAACTAGCTTGCTGACAGAGATACTTATTCTTTAGTCACCTTCCAACTGACATTTTGTTTATTATTTTTATTTTTATTTATGTCATTCTTATTTTGTTTTCATTATCGTCTGATTAGTATAATCTACAGGGGCAACGCACATTAACAAATGTTGCAGAAATGGCACATTTTCACCTGAAAAGTCTCAGGGCAAGTAGTTAACGTCAGACACACACAAGGAGACACAATATGAAAATCAATGCAATAAGTAAACAAGTAAAATCAATATTAAATGTTTGCCGATTGCCCGATTGATTAACACTCAACGTAAGTATCATGTAATGCATGTAACATCAGAGTATATGATCTATATAACATGAAAGTCACTGCAATAAATAATCGGGAGAAGTAAGTATCGGTATTACTATAAAAGTTTGGCAGTTGCATGATTGATTATGAACGATCATAAGAGCCATAAAAGCATCCATAACCAGGCAGCACTATAATGGATAAACATGTAACTGCGCACTTCCTAAGCGTGGAGAGTATGTGTGTCCATACGCCTCGGTGATGAACACATGAATCGTCAATCAGGTTTATGTGGCCCTCTGGGGAAATCTGAAACCATCTTTTTGAGCTTTAACTTATTTGAATGTGTTTTATCTGTCTGCTAATATTACTAAATCCATTACCCTTTCATAAAGCTCAAAATACTCTTAGTCATCCCTTCGCAGTCATTCTAACTTTCTGACACTAATGACGGTAATGACTCTAATCATTTCCTCCTCGCGCTTTTCCCTCCAGAACCAGCGAGAGCAGAACTACACAGTTTTGAAGACTCGCTCCAACATGATGACCGTGGACGGGCTGAAGCCGGGGACCACGTATGTGTTCAGAGTGAGGGCTCGAACCGACGGAGGCTACGGCACCTACGGGGGAGAGATCGAACTGGAGACCAGTCACGAAGGTGAAGAGAGATATTTCTTTATTTGACAGTTGTTTTCTTTCTCTTTTGACATCCCTTTCAGCTCCTTTCAGCTCTTTTCCTGTGGCGCTCTCAGCTCAATTTAGTTTTCAGGCTCTGGCTGACGATGCGAAGATTCCATAAACAATCCACATTGTCGGCATAGTAGATATAATTTGGAAATGTACGATGCAGCCGAACAAGAATGACAAAGTTCGACACAGCAGATCAGCATCATTTATTACTGTCGTGGTAAAAAGAAGTGTAGCATGACATTAATTCACATCAAATTCTGTTTTAAACTGTCCAAAACCGAAGACAGGAAAAAGAATGAGCAGGAAAAGATCACACCAACAAGGAGTGATTCCACAGGTAGAGTAGTATTGATCTTTCAACTGGTTTTACTCCATCCACCTGTCAGCGAGGCAGACCAGGATTTGCTCCTGTGTTTTCTTTTCCTTTTCTGCTTGGAGACGAATTGATTGCTGATGGATACGCGCTGAAGAATGTAAGCAGAGGGGCAAAAACAAAAGGGAAAGCAATGCAGGATTCAATCCCAGGTTAATGGTGGTTAATGGTTTTGCCTGCTGCTGCACAGGCGGGAAAATATCTGAAAAATCTGTCATTTGTACTTTGCTCTTTTTCTCCCCTGTCATCCACTTTCATCACGTCTTCATTATGCGCTGCAGGAGTTTCTGTGGTAGAGAGTCCATAATGTTCTCTTCAAAGCAAATATTGATTCTTGACAGGCAGTCAAAGGGGGATGAATCAGTTAATGTATACCACCATACTATAGATTGTACACAGCAGGCACATATTAGGTTGGTAATCATTTACAGATCAATATTGAATAGTGATTGAAACCAGGACTTAATTGCATGGTGTTCCTGCCCTGTGACAGATATCAACCAATCCTGACTTTCATTAATGTTACTGTGAAGTGTCAATCATGTGCCTCAGATCTCCACGGCTTCCTCATCCGTAGTTAAAGTCAAACCGCTCACTTGGTGCCCCAGGTCAGACGTGGTCAGACCCATTAGTGACCTCTTGTACGGTGGGTTCACAGTCAAATCCAGCACTGGGTCTGCCACGTTCGTGTGACCCAGAAGCAATCATATCAAGGTTATCTAATCAGATCAATGCTATTGATTGTTACAGAAGGGTGTGTATCTGTGTGCCAGTAAATGTAATAGCAGATCAATGCCTATCTGTGCCTGCCTCGGGGCATTCATTTGGCTCCTTAACACTCGCACGCACGTGAAGGTGCACACGTACGGGCGCGCACGTCTGCCCGTGCTTAGCTAAGCCCGATAAATGGGCGGTTTGTTTTGAGCAATGACTCGATTGGTGCGGCGCAAAAATCGATGCGTCTTTGCGGAAAGTTTGCGATGTCAGCGTTGTTCCGTGGAATGTTAACATATCCATTTGGACAGCACGCCTCTCACGTCCACTCTCACGTCCACACGGGAGATGCAGGTAGAGAGTGCTTTTCATCACGGAGCGTACTTATTATTCCATCCACTCTCTCACTCTGCTCATTTGCAGCTCGCTCTGTTTTCTTCTCCTTGGCCCTCTCCCTTTTATCTCCTTTTCTATTGCTATCATATTTCACTCTCTCACTCCCCTCGTTGTTTCCTCCCTCACCTCCGTCCAGCACGTCCTGGTGGTTCTGTTTTATGACCTCATGGTGTCTCTCTGTGTCCAATGCAGACGTGTTGGCTATCGGAGACCCTAACCAGTCCACCATCCTGGCCGTGTCAATTGCCGGAGGAATCGTTCTCCTCATCTTCCTGGTCACGTGCTTTGTTGTCAGTGGAAGGTAAGGCCAAAATGAAGAGCATACATGCACACACACACACGTAAGCACCCAAGGGTCCACACACGTGCACACTTTGACATTTTTACTGGTGTCAAAGCCCGACTAAAGGCTTTGTTATTCCGTCCGTGAAGAGCGTGGACTCCCTATGATCACTGTTTGAAGGCGAGGCAGCTGTTAATGTTCTGCCTCAAACAAGCCCGAAGAGGAGCAGGAGATGAGCTGGGGAGAATAATAGAAGGGTGATGGGTGGCAGGCAAGATGAAAGGATGAGAGACAGGAGTGGGCTGCTTGGAAGAGGAAGAAAGGGACGGGAGGAGAGGAAGGGAGAAGGGATGACAGGCAGCTGTGATTGACCATGCCTGTAAATAAATGTTTACCCTTCATGAGCTCTGACTAGATTAGCCACATGTTAAAAACTACACACACAGTGAATGCACACACTAATGTACACACGCTAAAAACATTACTATTGATTCAGGTGATTGCTTATCAGGCTGAGTGCCCTATTCACTATTGACTTGAAGGGATGCAATCAGTGGAGACGGTGCAGCACGGCACACACAGAACACGGGCGCGCGCACACACACCGATGTGTAGTAGGTGGAGGAGAAAACACACATTGGGGATTTTCTTTTTCAGTCATTTAATTTATCCTGGCCCCTGTCCACCATGTGTACATCAAATAATGCAGTATGTGTGATAGGGCTTTTGCATAAATATGTAAACAGCAGGACGACCTGTTCAACATAATGTGCCGCGAGCACGCACAAAGACAGAAACAGAGACACACACACACGCACACACACTCAACTAATCAGGTTTCACAGGCTGGAAAGGTGTTAACTAGGTTTTACAGAGGGGTCGATGCACTGCCATCAATTTTGCCTCCCTCCCTCTCTCTCTCTCTCTCTCTCTCTCTCTCTCTCTCACACTGTCTCTCTGTCCTATCTCTCCTGTCTCTATCCATCTTTGTACCATTCAGAGATGGGGACACAGGGGAGGAAATAGTGTTGATTAGTGCTTTTCTATCAAACAGCCTCTGTACTTCTGTCAAAGTGTGTGTGCGTATGTGTGTGTACAGTGTTTATAAGTGGGGAATGAAGCAAGGATCAAAGCTACATCACCAGGGGGTAAGGCAAGGATAGAGCTCCGCGGAGTCGGGGGAGGAGGAGGGGGGCGGTGAAGATGGACAGGAGCGAGGCAAAGGAGAGACGGAGAGGGAAGGAGAGGATGAAATGAGAACGAATCAGAGAGGCAGTGGGAATGACAGACTGCAGCGAGCAGGGGGAGGAGCTACATGTGAAGTGTGCGTTGGTGCCACTGGAGAGACATTGTGAGATGGTGTGAAAGATAGAGACGAGGGGAGGAGAGGGTTGGAGAGATGGAGAGAGAGAGATGGAATGAAGAGGAACGCCAGCAGCACAACAGGAGGCAGGCAGAGGGAGGGCGGGAGGAGTGGAGGAAAAAAGGGATGACAGGAGTCACCCCAAAGATTTAGGTGGAATTTGAGGAGAAGCTCAAACTAATGATGGACAGATGCACATGTTGCTCGCCCCCCTCCCCTCTCCAATTTATTAAACCTTCCATCTTATCTGTCCATCAGCCCCCAGTCCATTCTTCCTGCGCTCTAATTTCTCTCCACTCAGCACTCTCTCTCGGCCTCTGCTTTTCTCTTCATTCTGCCCATCTTTGGCCCTCTGCTTTTCATTTCCTGTTCCGCTCGTGAAATTTACATTTGGATGAAATCCCCATAATGTATTGAAAATGTGATGTATTTGCCGGGACCCCGTTGAATGTCGACAGTGATTAAATTGGAATTGAAATTGACGCCGAGAGTCAGCCAGGGTTGAAATGATTTCCCAGCAGACATTTGTAGGGCCTTTCTCCCTAAATGCCAGCTGCTTAAATCATTTTCCCAATAATCACTTGACTGGATAGCGGCGCTGCAGAGCTTTGGTCTCGTTCTTGTTTTACACATCGCTCACTTCCTGAATCCCCAACTCTTACCTGAACTGTCTGACAGAGGATTTTTTATCAGTGACCTATAAAATAACAATCTCTCTCGCTCGCTCACTCGCTCTCTCTCTCTGTTTCTCACACACATACCCGCGCCGGCAGACACACACTCGCTGCAGCCGTCGCTGGCACGTATTAAGCAGCTATGCCTCATAAACAGGCTGATTTGCAGGCCATTCTGTTCTGTGCTGTTCTCGTTTAATAAAGTGCTGTTATGCTATTGTTACCGCAGGAGGGAAAACATGAAAAAATGTCCACAGCTCCTCAGAAGCAGCACGGCGCTGACAAATCACACCAGTTATTGCCGTGCGTGTGCTGTGCCAGTACGTGTCTGCGAGTGTGTGTTTGTGTGTGAAGTTGGTGCTTTTGTCCTCCTGAGGGTGCTTTGGCAGGCTGGCAGGTGGGAGCAATGGGAAGCCAGCTCACGACTGGCACAACCATGGATTCAGCAGATGGCCTTTCACTCATAACGCGTTTTCCCTTTCGGTCTTCACTTTCTCTCACTCCTTGTTAAACATGTTACAGCTTCAGCCTTCCAGCACCTGTATATGTGTGTGGGTGTCTGTGTTGTGTGTGCACTTTAATGATTCTCCAGCCTTACAAACGTCTCCTATGTGCAATAGCTGCAGGCTTTGGTTACGTGCCAGATTCTTGTGTTTTCCTGTCTTCGTGTTTTAATGGAGGAAGTGAGAAGTCAGCAAGAAGTCCTCTTTATCTGTTGTGATAGTCATTAGAGAGTGACGGCACACTGTCTGTGAAAGACAATGCCTTAAAATGAGACGCTCTAAGAGAACATGCTTCCACCAAGGCTGTACTGTTCTCCTATTGGGGGAGCATCTAGATCTTTAAAGCCAAAATACCTCAAATTGTCCTATCTGGCCAACGTTGATGAGTCACTTGTTCCTTGTCCAGAGGTGTAACGTCATACCAAGGTTCATTGACTTTCATTCAATAATTTTTTGAGAACTCGAGCTGACAAATTATTTATATTTTTTATCTAATGCTGGAGTTTTCAACATATTTCTGACTGCTTACTTATATACTTCCTGACTCAGAAGGAATCTGAAGCTACTAATGTGGGGCATGGGGCCAAGGTTAGATGTGTATCTCCACGGACCACCAGGAGTGCGTGGACCACCAGTTGAAAACCCCTGCTTTAGTGCAGGATCAGATGCGGTTATTAACTCAAGCTTTCTTGCTGTTTTTGAGGTCCACTGTAGTGAGATGAGGGTCTTGAATGGGTTCTGCAGCATGTTTGTGGTCCAACATCAGATGGCAAGAGCACTGTTCGCTCCAGAGACCTGCCCGGTTTTCCTTTCATCAAAAGTGTAGAGGGAGATCACTTTGTTCAATCATGAGGGAGATCGAGCTGAGTACGAAAACAAAATTGATCGTCTGACTAATAGTGAGTGGCAGCAGCCCTGCCTTTTTACAGAGTAACATGTTGTGTTCGGAACTCAGGAGGGACCCCAACGCAGAAACACGCACACACAGCGAGTGAGAAAAATCAGGTCGATGATCAAAACAGTTGATACACAGGTAGGCAGTCCGAAGACAGGGCGAGGCTGAGGCAAGCATCCAGGGAACAGGCAGAGGTCACAAACACAAAAACCAAACGGGGAACAATGAACAAGACTTAGGTCACCGGAAACAGGATTCAGCTGGAGAGGTACGGCAAAGGAAACAAGTAAAACAATCTGTGGAGGAGTGGGTGAAGACAGCAGAAGCACAAGGAACCATGGGGAAAACGGTCACAGCCGGGACACGCTGATGTGCAGATCTGCGTGTGCATGTATGTGTGTGTGCAAGCTCCCTTACCTCTGTGGCATCTGTTGCACCGCCTGGGGTTATTCTTAAAAGTTAATGACACAAAAGTGGAGAGGAAGAAGGAAAATGGCTGTGGAAAGAGGAGGGGGAGCGCGGTGAGGAATGAAGAAGTAGCACTATAATTGATCTCAAAGAGCCTTGTTTGTATTTCAAATCGGATTTGTGAAATTAAAATAAAAACACCAAATAAACACAGCTGCTATGAAAACATTTGTTCCCGAGTGGAATTTGTTTTTATAGTTTGGATGTGGAAATAAAAAATGATTCCAACACACAAAAAAAGGAACAAAGACAAAACTAATGTACCCTTGGCAACCATTAGCTCAGTTTGCCAAATGGTGCTGCTGGTGAATTTGGTAGAGGTAAAACCCATCCAATGCATTCTCCACCCCGCGGGTGGCGTTGGTCTGTTGGCGCGGTAATAGCGCTAATAATGATTTGGCACCAAACAGAGACTGTACACACCAATCTAAAATAAAACAGGCTCGCCTCTGTGTTTCTGTGGGTGTTTAATGTTCGATGTGTGTGCGGGTTCTTGTTTTTGTGGAATGCCATAAGACAGATTTGTAGTTGAGTTGGTGCTTCCAGCTAATGCGGCTAAGCTGTGGGGTGTGTGAATACAGCTTTGTCTGCAGAATACTCGGAAAGTTGCTTTGAAACTGTGCAATAATGGCCGATAGTTGCCGCAGGTGCAAAGCTACTTCACCGACGCCGTATGCAAATGAGCAGATGTTGCAGAGGGATTGATCAAAATAGTCCCATAAACATGTTTTTACAAGTTTTTACCGCATATTTACGCACACTCACACATTTACCTTGGACATACACATATACAGGCGTTATGATCATAACCTAATCATGCTGTAGTCCGTCTGTCTCGCTCTCTCTCTCCACCCTCTCTCGTTTGCCCTTCCTTCCAGGTTGTTAAAAATTCCGTTACATCACACCAATTACTGCAGACCTTTCCAGACCTTTCCTCCAATTTGATTCTTTCCTTTCCTTACCTTTCCTTTCCTATTCCGCCATTACCACTCTCTCTAATGAGCGAGCGAGCCAAATGAAATGTTTCCAAACAGACTGTTAATGAAACATAGACAGATTTATTAGCCATAACTCTTCAGCTAATCATTTTCCCATCCTTATAATTAGCTCGGGCTGAGTAAATCTTTTTGTACTGTGGTCAGAGATTGCTGAGCCTGTGCCAGACATAAGGAAGAGCAAGAGACGAATCCTTATTCACTTCAGCGTGTGTTTATGGCATCGCTTGTGTTTTTCCAGGTAGTGTAGAGGCCCAGTTTAGCTTTGAATTTAATCCATGATTTCATTCCCAGTAATTATTTTTATTTAATAGGTTTGATATTAAATGGAATCGCCATCACCCGACACCCAGAGCAGGTTACAAGTGTGTGTGTTTGTTTGTGTGTTTGTGGGGCGGCAGAGGAGGAGGATAGATGTGTCATTTCATTGTGTCACGCTGGAAGGGTGACTAATGATTTACTGATTTCCTTTTTCCAGTCACTCTTATGAGCAGTGGGGAAAATAGGGTCAGGACAGGAAATGAGAAGGGAGAGGAAAGGAAAGGAACCATCGTGAGAAGGATGGAGCATCGTGGGGCACGTGTGGGCGTATCTTCTTGTGTCAGAGCCCCTCTGAGACTTCCTGTCCTGGAGTGTATTAATTTCTCCTCGCGTCTTGCAGCAGCGCCCTGCCTGTAATCCTATAAAAGGTGGCCCATCACATCAAACGAACTGGCCTATAGCGCGCAGCTCACTACTACACTCACTTTATTAGCGCTGTACGCGTCTCAGGTTAGCGTTCGACCAAGGTTATTCACTTACGTGCTGACCCCCCGCCCCCAACACCACCACGAAGCCTTTTATGCAGGCCTACCAAAGTTATACATTGTTTGATCTTTATATCTCTCGCGCTCATCCTCCTTTGTCGCAGTTGTCACTTCCTGCATTGCTCTGTTCTGCATCCTCTCCTCCACCAGAATAACTCTCTGTCTGTCTTTCTTTCTACTTTTAAGTTATCAAGGCAAATCTACTGTATATGTAGAATGACTTACGAGGATACTTTTGCTCACCACACACACACACACGACTTATATGCGTGTGTATAATTCTTCCTCCAGTATATTTAGACTAATGGATCATAATGCATGCTTGATGAATTGATTTACTGTCACAGTGCAGGTCTGTCACTTGGAATACTCTCAAGTCGATTTATGACGCTTTCAATCTATTTATCTGCGTTCTATATGACCATGTGGTGTTTACATGACATTTGAAACAAATCAATTTGTGCACTTGATCTGAGTAGAATTCAGGTTTTAACGTGCATGTAATCATGCTGTTTACCTTCCGTCCTCCCTCGCTCTGATTCTCTCAGTGAGCAGTGTCGTTTCCACTGACTTGTATCTTGCACAAATTAGAGTTGAAAAATGCTCAAATTACCAAATAAAGAAAAAAAGGTGTCATGCTTGCTTGATGTGGATACGATAATGAAGTAGTCTGTGAAACTGTAATTGAAACATTCGTGCTCCAGGTTACAAATCACATGACATAAACTGTTAAGTCTCTTTTTAAATCATCTAGTTGCTTATTATGGTCAAAAATGAAAATGCCATAATAAATAAAACAAATATGAATAATCGGAGACAAACTGCACGATAGACATTTTTTGCAGTGTGGAGCTGTAGTTAACAGGTAGCAGGTCACCTCCTCTGGGAGTCTGCTGCACTAAACTCACCACAGGCAGGATGACAAAAACACAACCTGTCCAGGACTAAGCTGGAGTAATTAATCACGCAGGGTGATGATGAAGTCATTTACGCTAAGCCCCGTTGCCACCATGAGTTAAACTGGTGAACGTCCAGGAAAACAAAACAAACTACATGAGCTCCTGAAAGTATTTTAATATTGCCTATATATCATTTTATATCATTTTTTATCAAAATGATCATGAATGAAAAGATGATCAAATATAATGTCTCTGCATAGTGTGGTACAGGGTATTTTATGATATTTACCTGGGGTTGATTGATAAGTTCTGAGCCTAGCACAATATTATCTCCCTCCTATATGACCCACATGTCTGCCATTAATGCTGGAAGAATTTGGTCCCAAAGTCAAAGTAGTCCATTTGTTGGCTTTCCATAAGTATTCCACAGCTGCAAACAGGTTGCAGCTAAACTGTTATATTTTAGCTTAAAAAGTGAAAGTCTAAGGCGGGCAAATTGGGTGAAAGAGAGTCCAAGCCACCCTGTGAACCTGAAGTATAGAGGATGGATGGATGGGTTCCGAGAGTTGAAAGCACGTACAAAACTGTTCCTCATGTTCTCAGTCCCTAGTGTGACGTCTTCATCTCCTCTTTTTTCCTCCTCCATCTCTCTTTGTGTCCCTGTTATAGAGCTTTTACTTGCGATGGCTCTCCCTCATCTTATAACACTCCTCTTTCTGTTCTCCTGCTTTTACATACCCAACCTCCCCACTTTTCGTCCACATCACTAATATTAGCCTTAAAGTTTGATTCTGGACTGTCTCCCCTTCTTTCCTTACTCTTCCTCTCCATCTGATTGCTTGTTAGTTAGTATGCAGGCTTGGACCCCTGTTGTGTGTTCTTGCCTGTCAGCACTCTCTTTTGTCCGTTTCTCTCTCTCTTTCTCTCTCCACACTTCTCCTTCCAGCTTCTAGTGTTCACCCTTTCTGTGGAGAAACAACACAAACACAAAGGAAGAGAGCGTGGAGGATGGGGTTGGTCAGGGGATTGATACCAAAAGGAAGAGAGAGAGAGAGAGGTTCTCCCCTCATTTTAAAAAAGAATAAGCAAAACTATACTAACACCCTAGAGTGACAGGCCGCAGGGGATACAAAAGGGGGGGAGAGATGAGAGACGGAGGAAGAAAGAGAGAAAAATGGGGGAGGGGCTACAGTCATAATAATATATGGATGGAGTTTTTCAAAGGTGGAAGCTTGCTAGCAGAATGACAAATGGGTCTCGAATGACAGAGTATTATATTAAAAAGTAAATTGATATGCAAATGTGGAGTGTGTAGCTTTTGGAGGACAGGGAAAGCTTGTTGTCAGTGGAGTGGAACAGAGAGAGAGAGAGAGAGAGGTTGATATGGATATCACAGTCCATTAATGTGTATAATTTTGTGTGCTGGATGTGTGTGTGTGTGTGTGTGTTTGAATCATATTCCGCATACATGCATGTGTGTGTGTCTGTGTATGCATGCCCAGGAGTATGTGTGTGTGTCTGTGTATTTATACTGCATGTCTGTGTGTATGCAGCAGCAGTGTGTAATGCAGTTGGATGGGAATTAAATGGAACAATGATTTCTCCCACAGTGACAGATCGTGCCAACTTCACACTGCAGCACAGCCATATAAAACAGCAGCTAGCGGCAAGGTTTTAGCTATGCAGGGAGCCTCATTCTGTAGTCTGTTCCAGGTCGAGAGCCTATGAGCGCTCATACTGCAAAGTTAATACCTGTGGAATTGTACGGTGGCTTCCACATTGTCCGACTGCTTCAATTTCCAGAACATTCAATGGCTGTAATGCAGGTCGGATTCCATGTAGTCCCCTTCCCTGTGGCAGGTTTAAGGTATTCAATAAAATATCTATTTCAAACACACACTCGCATGCGCACACACTCGGGCAGAGACAGCTGTCAGGGGAAAACAGAAGCCGTAGCCATGTCAGGTTTTGTGCCACGTTTAAGACTGCAGCGCTAATGATTCATGACACTTCTAACTGGAGAGGAGAAATGAGTTGCACTGTAATTACTATGGAAATGTGTTCATTTCCCATCAGACACACACACACACACACACACACACACACACGTCATGCACGCACAATACACAGCCACGCACCCATGGAGACACACACACACACACAGACACATTCACACTCACGCGATACACCTTCAACAGTGATGGTGTCAGAAGCGTGGGTTTTTGAGTCCTGGGCATGTGTGTGTGTGTGTTTGTGTGCCCCCCAGAGAGTATCACAGTAGGAGCAGAGGTGTGACCCCTGTTCCCGTTCCCCATATGTTCTTAACACATGCTCCACAGCGCCCTGGGTGTGTCGAGGGGGTAATGATAGTCCCTGGGTGTTGAGCTGGTTGGGGCTCAGCTGATAACCAGGTGAGACCCACGCAGCGCCGCCCGTTCCCCCGATCCATACGTGTGTGTATTCCCTAAGCAGCCTATCAAAGCCTGGATTATGCCATGCATTCAAGTGTGTAAAATCAACACTAGGATTAAACATCTAATGACATAGATTTACTCAGTCTTAGAGGAGCCAATCTTTCTCCACCTCTCATTATTCCTGGTAGCACATTATCCTGAGTCTCCTCCGTCCTCCCCTCCTGTCCTCTGCTGTCCTCTAATACCCTGCGTTTACAGACCGTTCTGTTACTCTTGGCCCTCGGCCCAAATCAACTTCAACCTCGCGACATTTGTCCATTTCTTACTCTCGGAGAGGCGGGTTGGATCGGGATGGAGGACGGGGAAAGGAGAGGAGACGTTTATGTCGTGTTAAATACCTCGTTATTTGGAACAGCATGTTACATTTTATGCTTTTGGTCTAAAATGGTCGCGCTGAATTTGAACACGCAGTAAATCACGCAGACAGGGTTATGTGTGATCGGGGTCATTAAACTCTGTTTGAGGCTGAAGCTCAGCAAACCGGAGAAAAAACACACTGACACAAACATATGGCGGCCTCACACACACACGCACATACACACGCGCACAAAGACGCTAACGTCCCCTTTCAGGGTCTGAATAACTGTTTAAGACTTCCGCACAGCTGGACAGCAGGATTGGCCCGATCAATTTGTCAATATTGTTTTATTGAATTGTGTGAGCGTGTGTGCACCGGGGTGTGTGTGTGAGAGAGAGAGAGAGAGAGACCCATGTTAATGTTAGAGGCTGTAGTTAATGCTTGGAAGGGCCCTTAGGGCAATAAAGAAGAGTGCTTAAAACATGGATCTGCTTGATCCTAAGGTCTACAGGCATATCTGTTGGACACACACACACATACACACAAAGGCTCACTCACTCATCCACAGCTGTGTGGGATGTGTGGCATTGACAGGTAGAAACAGAACATAAGGAATAGTTTTCCTTCCTTTTCTTAAAGAGAGAATTGAAGAATGGAGACAAAAGGAGCGATGCCTTGTTGTTCTTTGTGGGAGTGTCATCGTTTATATGAATACATGTTTGTGCCCTGAAACACTGATTTGTGCTGACTAACAGACACATGGGTCAGATCAAAATAGACAACTGAGATCTTTAATTTAAGAAATAATTTTAGGTTGCAGTACTGCACGTCATGATTATGGTTCACAAGATAAACTTCAAGTCTTGAGTTGAATGTATTTATTTTTCTTATGTTACTGATAAAAGATCAGTTAATTATACAGAAAAATGTTTTAAGCAAAGAGGGCTTCACTGATGATCAAGAAAATGTTCCCTTGAATAAATGTACATAAACCCATGCTGTATATAAAGCGTGTTTTCATGCTGTGTATGTTTTTACATAGTATCCTAATGCAGATATGTTTTATCTTTCAGGCACTGCGGGTATATCAAAGCCAAGCAGGACCCCGATGAAGAGAAGATGCAGTTCCAGCACGGCCGAGGTAAATATGCAAAAATGCACCGAATCAGGGTTTCTATGCTCGACGAAGCAAATACTGTATATCACGTGAGGTTTGTTTCATTTTTAATTTCTGTTTCTGTTTAGTTTGTGATCACACACCCACATGCAGGAACATTTGGGTTTGTGTAGCTTCAACTCTGAGTTAGAGAACAGAATGGAGCTGCAGAAGTCCCTGAACTTGGTGTGCCAAATAAAAGGCGTTCTTTCACACCTAATTTGACAAACGATTCCTGGCGGAGTGAAGCACGCTATGACTTCCTGTTAGAGTTAGGTATGACTCATAGTAACACTGTTGGTGTTTCATTATATCACAATTTGTCGTCGTCTTTCAAACTCTACACCCATACTCACCCGACTCGTTTTCAACATACATTGACGCTAATGAAGTGCGAGGCCTGGACACTAAATCAGTGTCAGCTTCAGGAAGAGAATTTCCCTACAGGCATCAATGAGCGATGGTTTCTGATAGCCTTCATCTCAGTTCATCCTCCAAAAGGGACATGTTCTCTCCATCCTCTTTTGGATGGAGAGAACATAGGACGGCTACAGGATTTTATGGACCCTACAACCCTAAAATAAAGTATTCCTCCTGTGCACTAGACTCTGTAACTGATTTTATCTTACATTCCATTTTATTCTGTGTTTTCCCCCCTCCCCCTCCTACAGTCAAGCTTCCGGGCAGTCGGACGTACATCCACCCCCACACGTACGAAGACCCCAACCAGGCTGTCAGGGATTTTGCCAAAGAGATTGATGCTTCCAACATCCGCATAGAGAGAGTGATTGGAGCTGGTGAGTCGGCAATAAGACTGAATAAATCACAGATCTTCAGTCAACCCCAAAATCTGTTGAAACTGAACCTCCACAGCACGGATTTTCACCCCGCGTGTGTGATTTCACAGTTATAGTATTTTGTGTCCAGGAGAGTTCGGGGAGGTGTGCAGCGGTCGGCTGCGCGTCCAGGGAAAGAGGGAGATCTACGTGGCCATCAAGAGCCTGAAGGCGGGGTACTCCGACAAACAAAGGAGGGACTTCCTGTCCGAAGCTTCCATCATGGGGCAGTTTGACCACCCGAACATCATCAGGCTGGAGGGGGTCGTCACCAAATGTGAGTCGGGGGACAAAGCTTCCCTCCACTGTGTCGTCTCTTGGTTACGTGATGTGTTTAGTCGTCTCCCTCCGCCCTCTGTCTGTCTGCCTTTCCTGTCTGTCTCTCTGTCTGTCACATGGATCAGATCTGTTGATAACATAAATGAGAGTTCACCCTGAATCAGATAAAAAGCTGAATTACCATGGTAACATGTTGACGCATGGCCAGCATCCGATTTCAAACAGCCGCTTGTTTACTTCCAATGATTGTGTTAGGCAATTAGAGGGAGTGTGTCGATCTGTGTAGGTGAGATACACACCGGCCTGGTTCAACAAGATAGCTGATGCATTATCGCCGGGCCTCACTCTCTGTCAGTCTCTCTCTCTCGCTCTCTCTATCTCCTCTTTCTCTCTCATTTCCCTGTCTCTCGCCCTTGCTCTCTCAGTCAGTGTCCATCTAATCTTCTCATTTAATCTCCACTCGTTTCTCCCTTTTTTCTCTTGCTTTGTGTCTCGCTCAGTCAATCAA
>OMNV01012957.1:0-10344 GCA_900303265.1 Brotula barbata
AGATCTTACTGTGCTGAGTCTACGTGATTTTTTTTCCCTCCTTTTAACTGAACAAATGGACACTAAGGGAATAATAGGACCAAGGATCAAGGACCAAGGACCAGGGACCAAGGACTAAGGACCAAGGACCAAGGACCAAGGACCAGGGACCAAGGACCAAGGACCAAGGACTAAGGACCAATGACCAAGGACCAAGGACCAAGGACTAAGGACCAAGGACCAAGGACTAAGGACCAAGGACCAAGGACCAAGGACCAAGGACTAAGGACCAAAGACCAAGGACCAAGAACTAAGGACCAAGGACTAACGACCAAGGACTAAGGACTAAGGACCAAGCTTTTAGTGAAAACTGTCGACAGTAATGCAACATTGAGCTCCAATGGTCCTCACCATTCATTGGATGTAGACTCTGACAAACAAGTAACTGAATTTATACCTAACTACAGTGCACACTAATATTCATGACAATAGAACATGATATAGACTTAATACTGCAACGTTTAAAGAATAATAATCGATGACGGGAAAACCATTTACTCAGGTGCACAGTGTTGTAGAGACAATATACACATTAAAAATAAGATAATAAATCACTAACTACAGTGTTTATTCATTAAAATATCTGTGATGAAGTAAAGATTTGCCGCTGCCTGTGTAACTTTTACCTGAAAATATTTGAGTTATTATGTTAAAGTAGCTATATGATAGTAATTGGTAGGTAGTGTGGTACAATGTCTGTTTAGTTGTCAAAGTTTGCGTGGCTCGAAAAAAACAAACGTTGGGATTTGATGCTAACACGAGGATCCGCAGTACACCGACGGGTTTTATTCCATCCCATAGGGCCCGTTTCTATACGTGAAGTGTTTTGTAGCCTACAGAGAGCTGCGCTGAGAGGTTGTGCGTGAAAAGGCTCGTTCAGTCCGTAAATCTACATCAACGATGCCTTAACAGGATGTTATTTTGCTACGTTCAGCGTGCAGCAGGCTCCTCTGCCATGTTTCAATTGACGCTTTACTGATGCAAAGCTTGTGGGACGCTTCACCACATCACAGCACCGAGCAGGGTGGAGGCTGTAACCCGGTAACACGCAGGGCACCCATCAGAAATGACACCGCCAATAAGAAACAGGTGAGGCACATTTTAATAAACTGAAATAGAATTGTTTGAGTCTTTGATCTTTGTCGAGTTTGAACCTAAAATCGAGTTTTTGTCACGCCCATGGTATTTGCGATTGGTTTTAGGCTTAAATGGAGTCATTTGGTGGCAATGATGTGAATATAAACAAATGACTAACGGTCCTAGAAGTGCCAAAAAGTGGCTCATTAGTTCTCAAAACAATTTTCAAAAATACCCACATAAATTATCATAAACTTCGATGACATGCCAAAGAAATTATTCATGGTGATGTGAAAGAAATGATGATGACACAGAGAGAAACGTGTGAGAGTGAAGAAAGAGAGCAGAGCGGGCGAAGCCGACGCATCAGAGGGAGACGGGGCCGTGAGAAACCAGGGCTTATTTGGACTCCTCCTGTCCAGTATCAACATCCATCTCACCTGACTTGTGATTATTTACACCATTTCAGACCGGCACCAGCGCTAACCACCTCATCCATCAATATCCAGACTGTCGATCTCTCATACATATCCTTTGGTGTTTTCCCCTGCTGGTGAATCCTACCTGAGCTGTGTGGGGTTTCACCAAAGCCTCACCAAGGCCTCGTGGTAGCTCTCCACACAGCTCCAATGTTGTCATTTCTGTGTGGGGCTGTGTTTCCATTCAAGCATGTGGTTTGGAGAGGATTCACAGACATTTTGTTGTTAAAGTGGCTACATTTGTTCTGACCAGAGGAGGTCTGGATGATCAAACCTCAGTGTATTTTAGGTACAGAGGAAGCAGGTTCAAACCAGCCCAAACAGGAAGCTTCAGCTCTATATGGACAAATATACTTTTGCTCTGCAGAGATTCGTAGGGGGCAGCATTTGAAATAAAACTAATTAAAAAAAAAAAAGAAAAAACACTTTAATCTGTGCCAGGTCACCATGGGACCACCCAGAATTATAGCACAATGATTCCTTGCATTTTCAGCACATAAATGAAAAACAAATGCGAGCCCTGATCCAGATGCCGGAGCTTCACTTCACGGACTTCTGCTGGCTGCAGAAAATAATCAAGTCCATAATGTTACGGACATGTGCGCTTACTTTACATTTTTGAACGGGCAGCTAGGATTGTCTCCACGTTGAGTTTACTTTGGCAGGTTTATTATAAGTTATGACATTAAGGGCCATTTATCTCATATATCGGACCGCTTTAAGGCCACTAAGAGTGGAAGCATCACTTACTAACTGCTTATTACATGATGGCAAATAACTCTGGGCTTTTCCTCAAACGCTGACTGCGTCTGCCAAAGGTAACGGCTGAGAACTTTCATATCTAGAGTCAATATTGTACCAATAAATTTAAAGTCCTCTCGTCGATGTAAACATTAGGGGCTTTCAAAGCTTTGCAAATGTTTTCAGTGAGAAGTGCATTCAACATGTTTGATAAAACTGGACATTTATATGAGAAACACTGAAAGAAGACAAAACTGTGATGACACCAGAAGACAGCAGAGTAGCTTTAAGTTACAAACTCAGTTACTCTCCAAATGTAGCTTCTTTAAAATCAAAGCCTGAAATTTATCTTTTTTTTCCCCCCCACAAAATCCCTCCTGGCTGGGAGTCCCCCGTGCCCCACTTTGGGATTCGTGCTACAGGCTGCTTTCTCTGGAACACACTTGGAGTCATTTTGCTGTCAGACCGATAAATCAACAAAGGCACCGTAAACATTCCAAACGTCAACATGTTTGAATAAATCCCGCTGAGTCCGTCTAAGGCGGCTTCAGCGCTGCCGTGGCCGTCCCGATCTATCGGCGGATATCGGGGACATCTTCGTCCAGGGGACACATGGGTGTGTTAGCTAAGGGTTCGCTGTGTAAAAACACTCATGTGTAAAAGCTAGAAGACATGAAAATATGTCATTTGACACCAGTGTGTCTCAGCAACGGTTCAACTATCAGCCCAGCGTTTCCACTACAAAGACGGGGAGCTCAGACGTACCTTACGGCGCACGGTTTCACCGAACCTCCTCTCGGAATGTTTGTTTTTATCCCGGTGAAGAACACAAGCTTTTCCCTTTTCCTGCCGCTTGTTCTCTTTCTTTAAAGGCTTTTTTTCCTCCTCCGGATGGAAAGCGTTCCCACAGGAGCAGGGAAGGGGGCGGGTCCTCCAGCCGTCTGACCAATCGGCTGTCGCTATGATAAGACTCTTCCAGAACGGGCCAATCACGTTCCGCTCCCCGCGCCCAGCCGGCTGCTCATTGGTTGGAGGACAAATACCTCCCAGTTGAAAATACTATAGCACCGGGAGAAGTGATAGTGGAATCTCTCTCTCTCTCTCTACCTCCCTCACACACACACACACACACACACACACGCAACTCAGCCAAAACGTTACAAAAAAATCAAAGGGCTTTACTGTCGATAAAGTCGCAGTACAGCCGAAGGTCTACAAAGTATACAACTAAACATCAAAAAGAAAGTAGAGAAATAATCTATTAATACAAAATATAGAAAACAATAAACAAAACTAGAAGAAACAAATGATGGAATCTGTCTTTCTTGCACACACACACTACATTTGTTGCTTCACCAGACCAACAAAATAAGCAGAACAACCACATAGAACCAAGACCACCTGCACTATTTCAATTCTAGAGGACATCCCAGGGCTCTCTGTGACTTTGATCCCTTTTTACTGGTTTCCTGGGCCCACTACAATGTGTGGATCAGCTACACATGGTGGCTTGGCATTGTGAGAGTCTTTTTCTTTGTTCCAACCCTCACTGTTTGGGGGGAAAACTTATGTCAGGGGCTGTACACGTGAACTCTGTAACCTGGATCACAGACACACTATCACACTCGGCTGGCTGAAGTTTGTGGTGACATGAAACATCGGTGCACCCCAAGGTACTGAGCTGGAACCATTTCTCTTTACCCTCTGCATATCCAACTTCCACTTAAACTCTGGATCATGTCACCTCTACAGGTTCTGTGATGACTATATGTGGTTGTATGTACATATATTTATACATATTCTGTGTATTTCGTGTAATATCGTACAGTGTTGTGTACATTATGAGACTGTATCTATTATTGTGGTTTGGTTCCAAACTATTTTTTTCATCTATTATATTTCCTTCTTCAGGACTCCTACGGTCGATGTCTCCATTTTTCCACTCTTTAGTCTTCTACATACTGCACTCCTTGGTCTGTCTCTAATGCTGCTGTAACACCTGTAATTCCCCCTGGGAATCAATAAAGTCTATCTTATCTAACTCTGTCTTATTGCGGTTATTGTTACAATAGAGGACAATCACTAGTGTCTCTATTAACAAAATAATGAGCCACTGACTTCTTACTGGCAAATATTAAATAACACGTATAATCACACACATTTACTGAAGCGTAAAACATCACTTCGATTTGAAAACCAATTAAATGAGACCATCTAGGACCATCCTATCTCCATTATCTAGTATCCAATTAAGAGTTCATTTGATGAGCCTCCTCTATAACAACTGCACTGAAACAAAGTCTTACAGGTTTCTACAACGCTGACTTCATAAATGTAAGGATGTGACACTGACGCCCTCTGCTGGACAAAAGACTCTCTACACAAAACCTGAGATTTTATCCATATTTTTCCCCTAACACATTATATTTCCAAGTCACTTTCCTTCACTGTGGAATCGTAAAACCTCAAACATTACAAGTTACTTTGCTGATTCAGATTTCACATTCAATATGAAAACATTAAGTACAAGTTTTTTGTTGTAAAAACTTTTCAGGGGCTCTAATGCGGACAAACGGCAATTTTTCCTGCTGGATGATGTACAGAGACTTTTAGACATCATCTGAATTGCAAGAGATAACACTCACCAAGATGAGCATAAATTTATTTTCATAAAAATCATGAAAAAAAAAACATGTAAAAATAGCATTCATGCGTGGAGACCTGGTTATTGAGGGCAGATTTTTCAAACATGTAACAGTTTCTCACAATTGAACTCAAACAGCAGCAGAATTAAGAAAAGCACAACACGTGCTTCGGGGGATGTTGCTGGGTTCACATCACGAGGTGCTGAGATTCTCAGCTGGAGGACTCAGTAACTGAGTCTGAGGACATGACGATGAGGCTGGAACAAAGTAAAAGCAGTGAGGAAGGCCCGTCTGAACGGTTAACCAGGGTCAATGTTCTCCATGGAAAGAAGAGAGAGGAGAAGTGGAGCTGACAAAAATAACTGTTTTTGTCTAACCATGAGCCCTCTGTCATGGAAAAAAGACATCTGTGGATAAACAGGTCCTACCTCTCGAGACGCACAATGTAAGATGTCAGTCAAAGCTGGGACACTCGCTGTGACCACGCCCAGGCCAACCAGGCTGCAAAGTGGACATTATGGAGCGCTCAGAGAACAGATAGCTGTGATTAAATGCTTATTTCGGTTTGATATTATGCTACTTGATGTATTTTGTTGCGGATGCTCGTACATAATAGAAAATGACAAGAATCCACAGTCATCTTTAAGATGATCATATCTATCCTACAGCTTAATGAGGAGGAGGTAGTGGGTTAAACGACCACATGTCCATGTAGACTCACACCCCATAGGTAGCACATAATTAACGTGTCAATAACATACATTTCCAAAGTGATGTGTTCATCACAAAGACAATCAATCATCCATCACCCATCTCAAAACTTCAAAAATCAGTCACTAAGTACAAAAACTCCTTACATTCATAGCAGTAGTTTGAAATGAAATGAAATATTATATAGGTCAAGATAAGAGTTTACAAAAATGATGTGGCTCCATATTGTTGGTTTAGACCTCAGGGTATCCAAGTCTGGAGGGTTAAAAAATGGAGCAAATATTTTTCTGGGGTTGCGTCCATGTTTGATGCCAGTGCCAGAGTACCGCAGGGACACTGTGTGCTGTGTGGTCACCAGGTTACATCAGCCTTTGTTCAGGGTTTCAATGCCTGGCCAATCTGTTTTAAAGGCTCTTTGTGTTTTTTCCCATATCTGCAAATTCAGATGGTGACGGCGAATGGCCAAACATTTCTTATAGAGCCTGCGATAGAACCCTAATTTTCATACTTTTACCTGTCCTCTCTTAGGTGTAATTGCTGCTAGCAGTTATGTTGTGTGCATGATCCATGTAGGCCATTACCTGGAGGGCAGGCAAACACAAAAAAAAAGAAGATCTGAATGGGATGTTTTCTTTCTACAGAACAACAGGCGGCAGTGTTACCAATTTTCCGTCCCACTGCACTTTGCTTTATATAAAGTGACTTCAACTGGTTCTGTAATGTTATATGAGAAATAAATGCTGTATCCAATGCTACATATTGTATACTATCATGAAAAACGTGTTAGTAAGACACTAAAGATCCTAACACTACCATCATGTCGGTTTTGCGTTGGTTTTGGTTCTTTCAAGTACTGAATGTTGTTCTCCCTCCTTGGGCTCTCTGACGTCCCAGAAAACGAACTCTAATGCTTTGTTTTTCGTCAAGTTAACCGCGATGCTGCAGGCAGTACAAATATGTTACCTTCAAATGAATGGCGTGAACGTGATCTCTCCCGGAAACAGTTTGACTTGAATATGATCAAAATATTGAATCAATATGTGATAGATGTGTTTTAATGCTTTCTGTTTTTTGTTGTTGTTTTTTTTTTTTTTTTTTTTAACTTTTTTGAGTTGTCACGCTGCATAGTATGTGTGTATTTTTTGTCACATTTAAGAAAAAAAGCAAAACACCTACAATTTGAACGATTGTAAAACTGGTAGTTTTGATGTGGAAAAACAAAAAACAACAAACTTATCTTTAACTACCAAAGATTTTACGATGTCTGCTGTTAGAATTGTAAGTTAAACAAACCAGGGCGTTAGATAATTGATTTTATTTTGAAATTCTATACGGAAGTCTATGTTGCTATCGGAGCTGCTATCCAGCTTTACACTTGTGTCCTGCTGCCACCCTTGTTAAACGCATACAGGTAACGCTCTTTTCTAGTAACATCTCCCCGTTTACCTTTCGACAATTCTAAAACTTCAAAGTCGCGTATGACCGATCTCGACCGACGTTATTGTGTGACTATTACATGAACTGTCATAAATTTGTTATTAGCCGAAGTAAAGTTCACTTGCAGAATTAGCCAACGGGATTAGCCAACGAGCTAGCTGCGGTGGGGTTGCAATGCTGATAGCTGTAAACGAATGTAAGGCAACATTAGCATTTAGCTTTACATGTCCCAATTAGCCAACAATATTCTTACGTGTCATTTGGTTTGTTATGAAGCCCTTTTGTGCCAGAGGCAGGTCATTTTCGTTTTCGACGTTTTGACGCACGTTTAGCTAAGTAGCGTTCACAGAAGCCCCAAAACGCGCCGTTCTGTGTGGACAACGTCACACCAGTCCGCCTTTCAAATCCCCAAGTTTTGAAGTTACCTTGGTGGTCTGTAAAAGGCATCATTCTTATCAGGCTCCCTGAGCTAAATCAAGTATGATATTTGACAATTGCCAATTCGGTTTACGCATTTTACCCCAATCGTGTCGCATATCTACATTTTTCTACTTTTTTGGGCTGGGTTTACCCCTTTACCACCAGGTGAATATGTGACGATAGTCCAATGGCTGTGTAGTATTGTCGTTAATTGAGAGTTTTATTTCCTCCGAGAGCTCGTCTTGAATTGTTGCGCATGCCGTGTCAACATGTCAGAGCCTTGCTACAGGACCCACGCTGATTCAGGTTACCTCATTATTTAGGAAACTATACTGTTACCAGTCCATCTGGAGATCCTCGCCTCCCGTCCTTATTGTACTCCGAACCTCATCATATCACAAACTGTAGCTTCTAGTACGTTCCATCCGTTTTTAAACAGCCATCCAGGCTGACAGGTAGAGATGTCAGCAGCTAAGTAAATTAGCGTTAGCTTGTCCTAGCTGAAAGCGAGTCGCAGCACGCTAACGTTAGCATGAAGCACACACTGAACTTCCGTAACTTTCTTGTGTCATTTTAGTGTCGTAACACCATGGAGCAACAGCGAACTTTAAGTATTGTCGGCAATGTTGAACGTTGCTCATTTCTGTAAGAGTTCCTGTATCGGGGTGGTGCGTACCAAGATGTAAAAGTTACCATTTGTATGTTTGTAGGCCTGAGAGCTGATAAGGTAGGTTGGCTGTAGTTGGATTGTTCCGGTAATGTTTTGCTTTTGGCACCCACGTTCATGGGCTTCTTTGTAGGAGTAGTAATATAAGTGTAAACAACCTGCTGCGTGTGATTAGTTAGATGAGTACAGATATGAATATATCTACATAAATATATTTGAGTGCAGTCATTTGTAGTCCCATGCAGCGTGGTCGCACTGCTTCAGTCAAGAGTTGTAAACACGTGGTAGACTTTTCCTCTCAGGTGTTGAGTTGCTCCATTTGAATTTGATTTAGTTGGATAGTCTTGTAAATACACGATATACGTGTTTCTGCCATGACCGCCAAATAAAAAAATGTCAGTGTTATCTGTCCTGTAAAGATTGTCTTCACATGTCATGTAAAATCAGTAGAAAATGTTGCAAGTAATTTCCAGTAATCTTAATCATAATATAAGTGATGAATCCATTATTATTGGGCCTTATTCATCAACCATGCATGTGAACAGATCTGGTCCCATCCTGTGTGTAAGAATTGAGATTCTCAACATTTCTAGTACATTTAATTGTGGTGAATACTGATTTATAGGCTGGTGGTGAAGTCAGTTCATTCTATCTATACAGACAAACACATGCAGGCCATTCTTCAAAGATCAGTGGTGAATTAATATAATTTGAAAGAATTATTGTGATAACACATAGAGGACATTAGTTTGTCGCATGCATGTCATGAATCGTACACCCGCAGGTACACAAAAATGCTTTGTATTTAGGAGTATATTTATTTCAGGTCTTGTCAACAAAATATAACGGGTTATAATAATTGTAACAGGAGACCAAAGTGGCTAAATTGAGTAGTTTTTCTAATCATGCAATATAGCTCAAGTTAACAAACATATAGAACAACAGCGTTTAATGCAGTATACCATCATGTTATCACATAACAGCTGGGAAAAAAAATAAAGAATGAGCAGCCAAGTTCAAATCAATTCAAAGTATACCAATATATCAAAATATCAATTACCTATACCGCCTGCCCATGTCAGGGTCCCGGTGGGGCTGGAGCCTATCCCTGTGGTCTTTGGGTTAAAGACAGGGTACGCCCCTGTCCTCACTCACTCACTCGCCCAGTAGTACAGTTTGATCTCGGGCCAACACTGCATACTGTCTGTAAATACTTCGTACCCGCAGTCAGTCGAGTCAGGTTTGTCGATGGTGTTTAGGGATGCAAGTAACGATTATTTTGATGATTGTCTAGTGTTTATTGGAACGATTAATCAACTAATTGGTTCATTAATGCAACAGTTACTCAATAGCTCTTCAGCGATTCCTCAGCTTTCACATCGTCTTAATGGTTCCATTGACGTGTTGTAGTTGACACTAAAGGTAATGTTACGTAACCACCCATTCCTCCATCCATTATCTGTACTGTTTATCCATGTCAGGGTCGCGGCGGGGCTGCAACAGATCCCAACAGACATTGGGCGGAAAGGAGCGAAACCATCTGTGGCAAATATCTTTGAAAGTTTATGACCTTTATTGAAATACAAGTAAAACACTGAAGAGTTTTATTATGACAAACATACTAAGTTACAAATTAGGACCGTTATAAATCAGATCTACCCCCTCTCACATTTTTTCACCCACAAAAAATATCCTTACCCTCTTTGTAAGTAGTAAATATTTTCTTTTTTTTTTGAGAAAAGATAAATTATAAAATGATAAAAAAAGACAAGAAGGGTTAGGGTTAGGGTAATATGAACACAAACCAAACTGAATGGAATTTTAGCAGTTTTGAAGCCATTTCATAGAATATTAAGAAAATAACACAATGCAACGCAGCAGAGCTTTGGTTAAAGTGAGACGTTATCTAAAAACGGTGTTGACTCTTGTGTAGGTTTCACATGTGTTTGTCAAAGGGTTACAAATTAAGATTTGTTTGTTCTGTACAAATAGCGGTGCCGTTTTTGCTGCATTAAATTTAGCGTTGGCATGCTTCCTCTAATAATAATGTATCTTGCATCATTTCCATGAAAATATTCTTAGATCGTGTGAGTTCCAATGACAATTTGACAATGGAAACAATTGCCCT
>OMNV01012958.1:3153-48958 GCA_900303265.1 Brotula barbata
CCTCTCTCATTTCCTCCGAGCGTCATCAGCTGATGCGATGTAGGTCCATAATTCTCGTCGCCAATATGTTGTGTATGTGGCTTAATAACACAACTTAATTATCAATAAAGACACTGGAGAAGGGAACTAACTTTAACGTCTGTTTACTTGTTGAATACCAACGTAAGAACACACATACAGATCAATACGCGTCTAATAGCGCATGTAACGTGTTACTACAACATAAAGTAGTCCCTTATTATAACGTAAGCAATACACTACAAATTACATCATTAATATCATCAGAACGTGATCTCCTCTAAAATCCCGCCCCTTGGAATGATTTTGCTTGCTCAATCAGATGCCTATATAATCAAGTGCTTGTAGGGCAGAGAGATATTGGCAGGATGCAATGCTGTGTTATTGGAGGCCCAAGACTGAAAACCATAGAGATAAGATGAAAACAATATATGCCGACGATTCCATGTTCTGTGTCACCTGACTCCCTTGACCTGAAGAAGCCTCTCTGATGAGCAGGGAAACAACTTCAATCAAAATTTCCTCCAGTGGCTGCCGACATTATGCTCTCATCGGCACAAAGATGTGGTGACTTGGTCCTTATATGTATTTAGGGCTTTGTTGCTGCACCATGGGACTCAGCTATTTACGCATTAATACCTGTCAAGCATCTTTGAAGATCAAGGGTATATTCATCAACAGTAAATGGTTGTTGAGCAGAAAGTAGACATGTTTATTTTCAGAATGATGTATCAGCACCAACTTATCCTCGGAGGAATGTCATTGCTGAATAATATGTTGTGTGTTGTGGTTACAATACGTGGGCGAGCATCATCCACTACCAGCATGTCAATGTACAATTTCACAGTTTAATAGTTCAACAGTTTAACAGTTTGATACACATTGAATTAGTGCAAGGCATAAAAAAAGGCTTAAAAGGCTTAAAAATGACTCAGCTCAGCTCTCTGTGGTACTAACTTCTCATAATATGTAGTCAGGAAACATGTTGGAGGCAAAGCTGTCTCTGTTAAGTCTGTGTGCACAGGAAGTGGTCAAAGCTTTGTTTGGCTGATGGAGAGCAGTAACAGGCCCTGCATGACGAGGTGGAAAATGTTTGTCTGTGACGTCTGTTTGGTGCATAGACAATGTCTAAAACCATCCATCTGTGACTTATATTAGCCACTGGAAAAAAGAGAGAAAGAGAGAGATGACATATTCAACTTTATTTGACAATTATTTCACAAAGGCTTACTTCAGAGGCCAGACAAATGTTGTCAGCATCTATCCAAACACAAAAGGAGATTGAATATGCAAATGTTTTGTTGTCTGCAATGGAGGTTTGCTTGTAACTAAACTAAACTAAAGGTCACTTCCTGTGTATAGTTATTTTATTCTACCACTCATTTTCATGCAACATTATTCACCGGGGGCGTTGAACCTTAACAGCCCTTATTTTTTCCATTTACCTCAACCTACATTTTGCAGCTCTATCAGCACTAAAGAGTGTTAAAGCTGTGTCTCAAGTGACATTAACGCTTTTGACACCCCAACTTAGAAACAGTTCTACTTTGTTAATGATCATGATGACAAATCATGGCTACATTTATTTCACTGCAGTGGAGACAGAGCAAGACGTGAGGGGTTGCAGGGTTTCACAAGTTAAAAAAAAAATGAGACAAGGCTTTCCTGCATTCTCTGAATTTAACACCCATTTAGTTACAGTAATAATTTACAAAAGAAGCCATACAAATATCCCATATAAATATAGATGTTGACTTATTGGTTGATTATTACAGATCTATCAGTATCAGATATGCAAAGTGTTGCTGTCCATACATATTTCACAGGCTGCACTTTGATGCTCTTTCTTGGATCCTGGCTACAAATTGTTGTTTGTTGTTTTTGTTGTTTTTCTATTCATTTAATCCCTCACATTTTAGAAGAACAGCCAATTACAGTATGTGATGATGATGAAATATGGGAACCATAAACAGAACCATAGTATTTTTTTAGTAAAATAATAAAATATGTAGTCAAGTCACAACTAATAAGATGATTCATTTTTATATGTTTTGTATCTGTGCACAACTCCTGGCATGGGGTGAGATGGGCAGCCGCTCCCAGAACAGTATTTGTGCATCAGTGATGTCATGTCAAGAATGTATTAAGCATGTAACTTTGTCAGAATGGGCACCGAGTATCTCCTCCTTATTCCTCCTATTGTACTGCTGAAGACTTCAGATGCTTTCACAGCAAGTAGCGGTACAGCACAGCATGTAGGTTTTACTTGTAAATATGCCAATCCACATACTTTTCCTTTGTGTTTACACACACACACCCCACATATCCCACACGCACGAGACCCACATACAGAGTGATGAAGCTATGACGTAGATACGGTCAGTTTAGAACACAACAAACAACACACGTCAACAAAATAAGTACTGGTTTGTTATAGGACTATACGAGAATGCACACCACTTTTATTTACTGTCTTGGAGAATACTCCTTTGAGGCTTTCTTTTCCTTTTGCTATTTTTATGGGCCTTTATTTCGTAAATGACATTTGTATGTTCAGTATTATGGCTTTAAACATCTGTTTTTGTTTGAGTTTTTTATAGCTGTGTACTGAATTTTAGATGTTTGTGTTGGCTTTGGGTCCTGCTGTCTTGGGGCCCGAGCGGGGTGAGGGGGTCGGGGAGGGGACAGGGTCACTTCTGTCTTAGTTCGCCCAGGGCGCTTAGTAAGCCAAAACCGCCTCTGTGTATATGATGTGGCTCAAGGTGGAAGACTTCTGGTTATGTTTGCGTGTGCGAGACAAAGAGCGAGACAGTGCGTGTGTGTGAGATAGTGGGAGAGAGGGGGAGAGAGAGAGAGAGAGAGAGAGAACAGGGCGCTCATTTGTGTGGGTCCTGTGTAGATGAGAAGTCATGAAGTCGGCCCGATCGATTATTTTTTGATTGATTGAGACATCGTTGCTGACGAACCCTTTCATTCTCGGAGTAGCGATCGATTAAAGTGAAAGCGTCGACTCACGGTAAGAACTGCAGCCGAACTTTACAGCTGAACTTTTTCAACTTTTCCGCGGTTTATCCGTTCTCCTGTCATATTTAGCGCTAAAGTTTTTTTTGTTCTTGATGTTAAGTAACCTGATGCAAATAATTTAACTTAAAGAAATAATATAATACTATCATGGTTTGTCGAAAATGTTGAATTTAAAGTTACCGAACCTACCAATCAGCTGTTTTCTGTTGGAAAAAATAATAGTAATAATTCATTAGATAAAGTTCTATGATTTTTACCCTTTGTACTACACAGCTAATGAGCATAAAAATGAAAAGAAAAAGATCTCTGATGTAAAGCTCTTGAAAATGATGTTCATTGTGTTTCATTTGAATGTGAATGTGTATGATTATACTATATTTACTCCCTGGAGGAGTACAATAGTCCACAGATGTTTTCTTGTAGTGCTTAAGCTGAGAGCTGCTACATTTATCAGAACTACACAATTGACTGGGCCTGTGGGTTAAAGTGCTAAGATAAAAATACACCATCGCTGCAATCCGACACAGATCGCACTGAATGCAGCATAATCTTTATTCTACTCAGTGTTGGCATAGTTCACAACCACATATTTCTACGTTATCTATGTGTTTCCTCCCCCTCATCTGCCTGTAGACACTTAGCTATTCTTCTCGGTCAACTGTCTGATCAGCACTTTCCACAAATTATGTAAGGAATAATAAACAAAACACGGGGAAACAAAACTCTACTGACGATGATGGATGGTATTACCCTCATACCAGTCAGTCAGTCAGTCAGTCAGGCACTGTAGTGGGTAAAGGAGTATTGTGCAACTGAAAGATGTTATGTCAACGTGGAAGAAACCCTCATATCAAGTCACCAACCAGGGGGAGTATCGCTTACACACAAGGGTAGCAAACGGGACTTGAAGTTGCAGAGAGTATCCCTGTTCTATCCCCTGTTCAGAGATGCTCCTGACATCTCTAAGCTTGGCTATGATCTTATCTGAAGTGACTTGAAAGCCACTTTGAGTGACAAGAGGAGACGAAGACGGTGAAAGAAGAAAGAGAAGATTTTGTAACTGAAGAGGGGGACAGATACAATGCCGGAAAGCTTTTTGCGCTAAAGGTAGACAAAAATATGAGACATGAAAGTTTGAGGCACAAAGGTGATAGATAATAATGGTGAAAAGGCAGTGGAAGTGATAATGAACCATCATTACTGCACTGGAAATGATGGATTTTTATGTTCAAAGTGATGAAATGAGAGAATTCATATGTATTATAGGAGAGGAGGTTTGGTTCTTTTTACATAAAGCTCCCTTTCTTTAGCTAATGAGACTGATGGATCGGTCGCTTTGTGCACGGAGTCTCCACTCGGTGCAAATAAAACCAAATCGTATGGCTGATGAAAAATGAACAAAAAGTCCAGGCATTTTTCATCTGCCATGTACAGACATTGTACGTCCGTACACATACAGACATACATACAGACATGTATGGTGCATCTGACTTGCCCTTATACATGGTTTTAGTTGGTCTAAAGTGCTCTCTCTCACTCTGCCCTACCAACACCCCCATGGGTGCACAAATGAGCGCAAGGGTATTTGCTATTTACACAATGTTGGTGCTAGGGGTGAAAAAGACAACAGCCTTGTGGGTACAATAGCAATGACACTTTCGCTGACACTTTGGGCCACCTTGATTACGTGATCATTATTTTTTCTTTTCCCACAGCCGTACTCTCCCTTCCAGTGCCTCTCTTCATCTCTGTCATGTCTGTATCCATGACGAACAAGACCCAGCGTCAGCGCTCCCTGGGTCCCGTCTCGCCCAAACGCATCTATAGGAACCTGTCCCTCAGACTGAAGGGCGGAGAGTCGTCTGTCACTGGCGAAACGGACAAACCCAAACACGTCAGCAAGTCTGCAGACACTGTAAGATATTTGTTTTGAGGGGTTTGTTGGTCATACTGATTCTATGTCACGATGAATGTGTGATCCCAGGCTCGGCTGTTGGCCTCTTGGGTTTGATTTGTGGTTTGATTTATATGTCCTATCTTATTGTCAAGTCCAGCTCTACCCCACCCATCCATCCATCTTAACCATCTTTCTCTTTCTTCACACACGTCATCCTCATCAGTACAAGACCCTTTGGGAGGCTGTGGAAAACGAGGACACTTTGGCTGTCCAAAGCCTGCTGTCCAGAAGCCACGCCAACAGTGGAGGAGGAGGAGCAGGGGGAGGAGGAAGCGTATGGGAAAAGAGAGGAGAGAGGAAAGAGAAGGACTGGGAGAAAGAGAGGGAGAGGGGGGTGAACAGGGTGAGCGAACAAGGACTGGTCCCCCTGGATGTGGCTGCCCTTACCCACAATTCTCCTCTGCTTCATGTGTTGACAAAGGCTGGCGCCAGGCATAATCCTGTTTGTGAGTCCCTTAAAATCTTAAACTAACTTAAACTAATGCTCTGTGTTGTGGGGAGAACATAAGTGTGGATCATTGATTAATCTGATTACAACAGTTCTGGCCAACTGTATAAAACAAGCAGTTTACATTGGATTTATACACTAACACATAAGATGGATTTAGTCCTTGAAAGCTTGATTCTAATGTCAGTTGTTGTGTTTAAAAAGATGTGATGCGAATCTGTCTTTAATTCTGTGTCCTTTAAAACTCCTTTTCTTGCACTATTCCTCTACTATATATTCTCAGTGTGCCAGCCTGAAGAGTGGGCGATGAAGTTGGATTTTCTGGTGGCGTTGGCAGGTAAATGTGTGGAGGAGAGGAAGAAGGAGCTGTTAAGGAAAGTGGGTGTTGGTCCTCAGGCACATGCTGACGTCCACAGGCAGATTCACCTCTGGAGCCTCAGGCGTCAACTGTACTGCCGGATGAGGGAGAACTTCCAAAACACGGGTCAGTGTGGTATCACGTCGTTTTTCTTGGTAAACCATAGCTATTTGAGTAGTGGTTTTGTTGAAACATGTGCTGTCCAGTTTCAAGAAAGCACAAATATTTTTCATCGGCACTCACAAAAGCACACTGATTAACAGTTCAGCCATTTATTTCAGTTATGTTTTAGTGATTTCCCATTCGAACTCCGAACTGGCCTCTTCAAACTCCAGCACCTCCATCTCATCCAAAATTCACCTGACAGCCTTGTCATTAACCTTTCCAAATCCACCTTGTCACGCCCCCCTCATCCCCTCTGCTGGCTGCCTGTGGCTGTTCCTGTCAAATTTAAAGCCTCAGTGCAGCTGCACAAGCACAAGGCTGCAGAGATTTACACTCTCAGTGTTTGTGTTCTGCCATTGTCATCATGTTATGATCTTTTTTCTGCAACGAAATGATGCATCTTTCATTCCACATTACATTATCTCCATCCTAGTTCCTCTGCAATGCAGACTGTCATGTTCGAAGAAGTATTTCACAACTCCTATGTACCTTAACTGTAATTACTCTGTATAAACGTTTGGCATTTGGTCTCTCCTTAACTCTCACTCCAGTTTGATCCCAAGCGCTTCGGATTACAAGTCTCTCCAGATCAAAGTGTCAGTTACATGCTTAAAATCTAAAACTGAAATGCGTTTTTCACTCAATTACTCCACTTTGGGTTGCACAGACTGTAAAACACTGTGTGCTGGTGTCCATTTAAGTCGAATACAGTGATCATAATGCAAAAGTGATCATTCATGGAGTCAGTGATGAGGTTACTTAATTGATTATATTCCTGATGATTTATTGAACCGTGTAGGGATATTTTTCTCGCTTTAAATATTCTTTTGTCTTTTATATTTCCCCACAGACCTCCCCGGCCCTCCCATTCACGTATCCCTCCTGGTGACCAGCTCCTCTTCTCTGTTTGTGGCCATTAAAGAGCCCGATGGCAGCAACATTGGACTAATCACCCGCTACAGAGGTATCTATCTATCTATCTATCTATCTATCTATCTATCTATCTATCTATCTATCTATCTATCTATCTGTCTATCTGTCTGTCTATCTGTCTATCTGTCTATCTGTCTGTCTGTCTGTCTGTCTGTCTGTCTGTCTGTCTATCATCCATCCTTCCATCCATCCATCATCCATCCATCCATCCATCCATCCTTCCATCCATCCATCCATCCATCCATCTACCTATCTATCCGCATAGAGACATGATGGATGATTACAGAAATTAATGTAATATTTACTACATTCTGTCCACGTTGAACTAACACATTACTCAGCTTGGCAGATATATATAACCCCTACATTTATGAGTGTATTTTAGCCTCACTGTTCTTCCCACTTAGTTTCACACTGTTCTCAGCTGCACAAATGCCGTACAGTGCAGCCAAGGATAGATTAAGCTCAGGTACACCTCGTTCCAGAAACTCTAAACACAAATTTTTGCTTCTCTCTGTGGGGGTTTTGGGTAAAGCCAGAGAAATAATCTGTCAGTGGGATTGTTTTATGTTTGCAGTGGAATGGAGCACCTCAGCCAGCTTCAAACGCATCCTTGGCTCGGCACAAATTACAGAGACCAAGAACCCCTCCCATAGCATCACACACCTCACAGTGGTAAATCACACACATACGCTACACACACACATGTAAAAGGGCACATAGCTGCAAACATTGAGAAACAACAGATAAAAATACACACATACATGCCAATACACACATTTACTTTAAATGGCGTGTATACATTTATTTCTTGCCACCTCACCCTCTGTACTGATACCCCTAACAAAGGAACACTCGGTTCACATCTCCAGATGAATTCATCATGATGATGTCTTTATCCTGGAATATTCAATTCATAAAATTAATATGGTGATAATTTGGTCCTTTGGTGCTTCTCCAAATACAGGGAGTGCACTACTTTGTTCGAGTGAGTGCCTACAATGTGAAAGGATGGGGGCCACCGCAGTCCTCTACTCCAGTCAGCGTTGCCCCCTCCAGTGAGTGTACTGAACTGCAGACTTTGATGAATGTACATTTATCTTGAAAAGGCTCCATTCAATTTCCCTCTGTCCATGTGTAATGAAATTGCTTGACTGCCATCAAACTTGCATGCAAAAAATATGGAACCACTCAAGGCTGGTAGATAAATGAATTATTAAATCATGACTGAAGATCTCTGTGGCCCAGCATGCATTGTACTCGCGCAGCTGAAAACACACTCATAATTTTTCTCGAGTTCTATTCATTTTCTGTCCCTAAAGTCTTTCCTGTTATTCTCAACGTGATAGTATTTATTGAAGCAAAATCCACAAACGTGCCATGGGGTGATTCAGCTGTCCACGTTTAGAGGTCTTATGATATGTAGTCTGTGGGAATTTGTTCACATTTCCAAAAATATATAGTCAGCAGCAACTAATGATACATAGAATTTAAAGAACTACAATGTATATGCCAGTTGGTAAAAATAAATAAATAAAAAGACTCAGCCTCAGTATTTTCCCCTCTTCCTGTCTTCTCAATGCCATCAAGTGTTCAGTATGTTTGACATTGTACTGTAAGATCATTTCAGTACACTATATGGGATGTAATAATGCTCAAAATTCGGACAGCGCTACTTAATAATGAACCGTATAACAAATGCAGCTGAATGGCAGCTTGGTGAGAATCACCACTGAAACTTTTAGAGTCATAATACACATTACAATATCATCAAGCTAGACCAAAGCAGCATTCAGTGCTCATCTTATAATGAGACTTTGATGTCTTAATAATTTCCCTTAATTTGATTAAAAAATGCTAAGTAATGGCTCGTTTTGCTCTCTCTTTCTTTTGTAGGTTGGAGAGAGTGCATCGGTGTGAAGTCACAGTTTAGAAACCATGAGGGCTTAGTGAGGAAACTGCTGGAAGACGCCAGAGAACCACACTACAGGGGGTTCTGTATAGGTAACACCGTACCTCTGTTGATCTAGTGAATGTTTTAGGGTCCATGTAACATTATAAATCTAATCACAAAAATTAACATTATGTAGTGTGCGGTGTATGATTAGATTTATTTGTCTTTTCATTATTTTTATACCAATTACACCTGTGGTTCTCAGGATGTGGTAACAAATCAGTAGTACTGTATTTGAAACTCCCCTTTGTGGTAGCGCAAATGAAAATTATTTGCATAGAATCAAAGCAGCTGAAAACAATCTCAAACTAAAGATTAAACTCAAATTAAAGATATGCATGAGGTTTTTACACTTGGTGGCTTGTTGTTTAGGTGCACTTGGCAGCAATTTCTTTACTCAGAAGTGGTTCTCGTATCAAAAGTTTCAGTGCAATTACCACATGCTGAATTTTGGCATCCTCGCTAAAATTCTGTACCCAAAATAAAAGCCTTATTGCTCTGTAACTGCTGTAATAGAGGTCAATTACTGTGCACCAACTGATACAAAACCATTTAATAGCATTGTCCTTAGCACAATGCCTCATTGTGCCCATCTGTGCTCCTCGCTAAGTAAACCATGCAGTTTCTCAATTGAACTCAAAGCCTCCCAACAGTGCGGAAAACCTGATTAACATCAGAGAAGACAGAAACATTAACTGGCCTGTTGAAAAGACCTAAAACGCTCACACTGATCCAGCACGTCATCCCTATTATCCTCCACGTTACATATCTCATCTCTGTTCTCTACACTGTTCTCCACAGAGAGCTCTAAGCCCCAGAGTCCTAGCAAGCGTCTGACTGTGTCTCGAGGCATCAAACAACTGTTCCAGTCCGCCACCAAGTTTGTCCGTCTCCTGCAGAGGTAGGTCTCCATCTGTCTTACCTATCCCACTGTGCCTTGAGGGTATGAGAACAGATTAAATTGATTGATGCAATTGTACAAGTCTACACGACAAACACTTCTAAACTGTATGTGTTACAGTTGTTGAAAAAGAACAACAGTGACATGAAATCAATGGCAGGCTCAGGATGAGAGAAAAGAGAGACTTGTGAACAGGGTAAGGCTGGTTGAAATCGATGGTCTGTGTAGGATGAGTGCATGATAAATGCCTCTCTCTTAACCGTTACTGTAGTCCACAGATAAGAGTAGTTAAAGTAGACAGGTCTAAGTGCGATGGGCTGCTTATTCACCACAGTTTTGCTTTAGGAAAAGACTTTTATACTCCACGGATTAATCAGTGCTTTCAAGGAACTGATTTTTGGTTGCAGATATAAATGTCACTTGCATAGTCTGAAAATATGTCAGTGATAACAACACAATTAAGTAGTTAATGGGTTAAAATCATGTTTCAGTTAAAAATCAAGGTCATCTGAATCAAACCTACAGTTCACATTGATTTAGAAGATTTAAGGAAATTTTTTGTTAATGTTGTCTTTTTTGTGTCATTCTGCTTAGGGGTGTGTACTTGGCCACTGTGTTTTATCACAAGGACAACATCCTGGTTACTGCTGAAGATCAGCTCCCATTGGTGGAGATCCAGTGCTGCTCTACCTCCATCACCCAAGACTTCCTTTGGTTTGCTAAGGTTATCTGCCAATTAAGCTAAAAGATAATATTAATTTTGACTATTTTTGACTTCATTACCAAACAGCTGGATATGTGACATTTTTCTTGCAGTTGTCCTGTGCATGGCAGCAAGTGCCTTGGCTGCAACAGGCTCTTTCCTCTGCTCATTCGTCTCCCTCGTCCCTCCTTCAGAACAGACACAACATTTTAAGAGCCGTTTCCCAGCTGCAGGTAGGAAGATAAACAGCTTATCGTGCATAATACAAAACTTCAAATGGCTTAAGTAGTATGTTAATTACCTCTTTACATCTCTTCATAGTCCTATTCTTTGACCAATTACCTCACTTTGTTATCTCAGTCTGCCTCCCTGTTTCCCACAGTCACCATTGCTCATTGCATTAATCCCTTATATGCTCTAATTTATTCATCCGGCCTCTCTCTCTCTCTCTTCTCACTGTCTCCAGTCATCCCTGGGGACAGTAGACCTGGGTCAGGTGCACTATGAACCGTTGAAGGATCGGCAGGGTAACATGCTCCTCGTTACTCTGAGGGACTTTCCTTCCCCTCCCAAGTAAGAAGCTGTCTTTTGTTCCGTCAATCAATCAGTCAGACAACTGTGATCACTCATTGGCTCAAAAAGCTTGTCTGAAAGTGGTAAATGGACTGCATTTATATCGTGCTTTTTACTCGAAGAAGACAAAGTGTGGCGCAATGATTCTCTTTCACAATCTCATTTGTACGTGACAATGAAGACAGGTAGTCTCCAGCTCCAGCTACAACAATCTCAATCCTCAATCTGCTGCTTACAATGATGTCCAGTCCCACTGACTCTAAATGAAGCAGGTATTATGCAGTGTTCCATCGTTTCTAATGTGACAGTCGCCTGTGTCAGAGCCTGTTTTTGCCACAAGGCTTCATTTCAGGAAATCCAGTCCACCTTTGTTAGGCTGTCGATTGTTGGGTGTTATAGGGATGATTCAGGCTCATGTTGTTTGTAATTCTGTATTTTTAATTCCCTCTTAGGCCTCCTGACCCTCCGCTCCACTGGATGCCTCTGGCTCGCCTGGAAAAGAACCGCAGATCTCTCTTGCCAGAACCCACTGCTATGGACACACTTAATGAGCAGCTCAAGGTAAAATTGGGTTGTGGGACTTAACGTTTGTGTGTGTGAGGGGTGATCTCGCATCACAAACAACACCTACGTGTAACATAATTGAGAGTGTAAAACCAGACTTGTTTATTGCAGCATTGTTCTTCCCTTGCATCTCAAATGATCCTGAAAATGCATTTGAATTAATTAAGCAAACCCAAAACAAATTACCTAACCTCATTAAAAACAAAATGAGATGTAGCTAATGAATGGTTCTAAACGCAAGACTCCTGACTTCATTCTTGTCCCTCTGTGCCTCCCTCTTCCAGGAGAAGCTGTCATTCCACAGGCACAGCAATCAGTGGGCCCAGCCAGGTCTGTACGTGGGCATACTGAAACTGTGCAGCTCAGTGGACCAGATCAGGGTCCTGGTTCCACAGAGGCTGCCGAACCTCCTCTGTCACGCAAGGGTCAGACACAACGCCCATGTGAATAGGTAACCCATTAAAAACCAGCAGACACTCACTAATTAACCGAGAATAGCATGCCAGTCGGGCGACATGGTGGCTGGTGGGGTAGCACTGTTGGTTTGATTCCCGGGTCGACCATGGTCTTTTGTGTGGAGTTTGCATGCTCTGGTGAATCAGACTAATTGTATCACTTGAAATTGACTATGGTTCATGGAGCATGACTGACTATGTGTCAGCTGTGCGATAGACAGATGACTTGTCCAGGGTATACCTGTTATTGTAATGCATTATCACTGTGTGACAGGGAAGAGTGGACTTGGCTCCAGAGTCACGTGTTTTCCACAGTCAGCGGCGGTGTTCAGAACCTGTTGGGTGATGACGAGAGCCTGATGGAGAACAGCGGGTTGGTGGACTTTGTCAGGTCTCTGAGAGCAGCAATCACGTATCTCCTGACGAAGCTCAACATCCCCCTCTACAGGGTAAAAACTCTTTCACACAGCATCGCCATGTTCATTCTACAACATTGATGATTAGTGAGGAGATTATTGATGTCACACATGGTTTCTCCATTTTTGTTTTAATCACTAATTAATATGCAAAGAATTATGATACATTTCAAACCTGCATCTGTTGTATTGCTGTTGATCAGGCGTATCAGTATGGTGTTTACACCCATGAGCTGCTCCAGCTTGGAGACAAGGTGTCCATGCTGCTGTTGCTGCCTCCCAGTGAGGACTTCAGCTCCAGCTACTGGCCACTGGTTGGAACCAAGGAGCCCAGTCTCACTATGCCCCTGCAGATATTTGAGCTGGGTATGTAGAACTCTACATGGTGCTGTGTACTTCTCAAAGTGTTTGAACTAATCAATAGTGCCCAATAAGAGCAAAATGTAAATAATCATCCAGGGTGCAGTTGCACGCCAGACGTAGCGCATGGATGGCTTTAATAGGCCCTCAAAAGCTAAACATCTTTCTCTCATAACCAGTTCACTTCTGGAACTACGAACAAGACTTTGTATCCCAGTACTGCCAGGCCTGGGTGAGGCTAGAACTGGATACTCATCTGGCCCAGCAGGCTCTGCGGGAGGCAATAGACACAAAGGAGGTGCAAGAAGCCCGAGAGCGCCTGAGCCACGTCACTCAGCTGTCCCATGTAAGATCATAAAAGCTAACCTAGTCACACACAAAATGACAGAACTATGTTTTCTATAGTTTTTAGTTGCTGTTAAAGAAATAATAGAATGTTGCAAAAAGTATAAACACAACAAAATATTGCAATTATGTGATTCACAAAAACACTATTGATAGATTTTCGTAGCTGTTTCAATGCTGTTGAATTTCTGTAGAGTGTGAGCAGTCAGGCAGACACTTTCTGAATATGTTATCCAGCATGTGGAATTGATGCTGATACAATGCTTAAAATTCAACAAAGGGGGCAATCATGCAGCATTAGCCAATGTCAAACAGTACCTGACATGCTGTCCCACACATTAATGCAAATCTTCAGTTAACCTTGTGACATCTGGTAATAAAATGATTCCCAATATATCTATATATATATATATAAATCCACATTTCTGTTCATCTGTTCATTTTATAATTTCTTAAGCGTCTTGATGTGGTGTGGCGGGATGCCCGATGGATTATGGATTGCCTGCAGTGTGTTCGGTCCAGACAGTGGGTAGGAGCGGTGCCGCTAGGCCTGGTGATGGGAGGCGACCCCCCTCCACGTCCTGAAGGTGAGGTAGAGGAGGAGAGATTCATTGCCAGACTGATGTCGCCCCATCGGATGCTGGTACAGAGAAATATTACAGGTACAATGTTCACATACTGGAATTTCGTTAAACCACACTAAGATGTTGTCTTACAAATGCAGAAAATATGTTTTCTTTAATTTTGAAGGAAAATATAGATGAACTTTAAAGCACATTATACTGGATCCCTATGCTGTATTATCTGTAACTATATTATCTTTTGCCAAAAATACTATGCCTGTGAATTTAATATGGAGTACTGCCAAACTGCTGCCATGTATTGAGGGCAACAATTTTAGCATCTCCTTTTTCATAACAGCCCTACCACAGTCTCCAGGATTATAAACAGGGATTTCACAGTTGAACAAAAAAATAGAATTAAGGAAATTTCCAAAATATGTTGTCAGGATCCACGCTGAATCCCCATCCACACAAATTCAGTTTGCCTGCTAACTGGACAATACGGATGTGTCCTAATGTAAGCCAGAGACAGAATGAGATCCTAGTTAGACTATCAGAATGCATCAACTCTGACAGAACGCTCAAACATGGTGTTTGTCATACACAATCAATGACTAGCACAGAAGTCCAATAACAAAGCGCCACTCAAATTCAGATTTAGTTAACATTTATTCATGCAAACTCACATTTGTGTCCCTCTGGCAGTTACAGTGAATTAAGTAGGTGTGGAAACGACATCCATCATTCTCACAGAGGACAGAGGCGAGATTAGGGAACAGATAGAGGGAGAATGCAACACTTATTATGTAATTAACTTGTTTTATAAGCGACAGCTACACTTTCAATTACTCCTCTTTCGAGGTTTTTTGTTTTAAACAGAAATATGTATTATACTGTATATATATAAAGATAGATGGGTGGACGGATGGATATTTCATTTTCTGTCTCCCTTCCATTTCAGAGAGCTTAGTCAGTGTGACCTCACAGAATGCCATCACTACCAATGTCACCACTCCAGCAGGACTCATGGTTGTCCCTGAAGAAGCTGCCATGGTCTTAATGGAAGGCGTTGCAAAGGGCGGGTACCCTGTAGACATCACCACCCAATCAACTGTAGATTTGACTAGCATTGGCCAATCAGAATTAGCATGCGCAAACACTCTGATTGAATCTGGACTAGAGCCGGCTGCTGCTGCTGCTGCTGCTGCTACTGTTGCTGGACAGTTGGACGCTGCATATTCAGTTTTGGCGGTACAGGAACCCTTCAGTGGGGAACAGGACGCTCCACCTTGCATCTCTGAAGTAATCCAGCCAATGGAGTTGGCAGAGTTGGCGGATATCTTGCCCACGCTGACTCTTACAGAGGAGGAGATCCCCAGTGGCCCACCGACGCCATCAGTAATAGACATGTTAGAGAGTTTTGGATTGGGAATTGGTGAAACGAGTGCATTCTTTGATTTCGGAAATTCAGACTTGGTCAGTGGTGATCAGAGTCACCCAAACGTCAACTGTAATGACAGCAGTAGCGTGATGCCAGAGTTCAGTTTGGGAGAGACATGCTGTGAGACTAATATCTCGCAAGGACAAGATACATCTGTCCCTGACATTACCATGGATACAAATCGGGCTGTCACACCTGATTTAAACCGGGATTTACCACCAGAAGATGCAGAGTCTCAGCAAGGTCTCAGAAGGGGGAAATGGCTCTCAGTCAGAAACCAGGTAGAGTGGGACAGAGCGTCTCACAGCTCATCCTGATATCTACTGAAGTCCAAACCTGCTTTAATGAAGGAATTCCACAAGCTGCAGCGCACGGCAATGCAGTCATCATATATAAAAATTCAAGCTCCTCTTCAAGTGACATTCACTCCACCTGACTGACCACTGATGTAACACATGTCAAAGAAAAAAGACTAGTTGGATACACTGACGTATAGCCTTACATGTCTGGGGTAACAGTAGTTTTCATGTTCATGGGTTAGAGTATTATAGCATCTATTTATTTAGAGTAGTTGGTTTGAATCCATCAATTCAGAGCTATCGCCAACGGCAACGCTGCCACTTAATGTTGCTTCCTAGAAAGAAACTCACAGAATTCATTGATCTCTTTTAGTATATCATGTAAACATTTATGACGTGAATACTTATATTATGATATGACTGATGATAGAATAGTTTTGGTAGGATTTGGTTTACCTGTGTGCACTTTTGACATTTAACAGCCAAACAGTAGCAAAGTTTATAGACCTACATTGATTACAGTGTAGTTAGCTGTAGCATTGGTAGACTTGGAGGACTGCAGAGAGATAGCTCTGTTAAAGTTACACTTAAGCAGTCAAGGACATCTAATCAGAGAAGGAACACAGTTCAAAATATGCCTGAATAGCAAAACAGTATAATCAGCACTCAGACTTATTAGTTATTACTAGTTGTTTTTATTAAGCCTATCAACACGTGGTGCTTTTAAGACCATTATATGTAATAGATGGTTTTCTCCTCAGGTCTTTTCACACACGACTCTTAAATCACACAAAACTCTTCTCAGGGTCCCAACAACTTAAGAGCATTCAAATTCACATTTTGAAATAAAAATCTTTTTGCCTGGGAAGATGTTTGCTTCTCACTGTTGTATCGTCATTTTGTGTTTTCTTTCAAAGAGAGCCAACTTGGGTGGTTTGGCTAAACGGAGGCAGCCAAGGACGTATTCACTGCAACAAAGCCAGGAATCAAACGCTTCATATTAGTGTGCAAATCCAAATCCACTTTACTAATACAAATAATTTGCAGTTTTTGTCTCAAGTATGAATTGCCTTCAATTGCCTTCACCTATAAGTTTAATTTTAAATTCCAGTGAAAAGATCAAAGATATCAAACATATAACTGCATTCTGGGGACATCTGTGTCAACTTGTATCTAACACGTCCGGAAAAAGAGAACATTTAAATGGCATATCTTAACAAAGTACAAAGGATTCTGTAACATTTTAGTTTTTATGTTTCCTATTTTCTCTTATGACATTTCTGGATTTACTGGAAATTCATTTGCCAATATTTAATGGGCTATTTATGGGAGATTTATTTAAACTGTACTCTCGTGCACACAAAGTAAAAAAAAGGAACACCTGACAAAGTCGTTAAAATTTTTAGTATGATAGCCAGGGAAAATCATGTACTTATGTACATATAAAAATAACAACAAATTGTATAAATCTCAGGAGTGGATCAAAATGCCAAATTAGAGATGAATATGGAAAATCAGTGAGAAAGAGAGTGGACTAAATTGACAGGATCATGGGGAAATATTGGACATATGCAAGAAATGAAGAAAGTGAAGGCTGTTGGTGTTTGGATTGAATAATAAGAGCAACCCCCCGGAGCCCAATGGATGTCCTGGAAGTGTCTTCTCCTGAAATTACATACCCAAAATAAAAGAATTAGAAAACAAACACAAAGCCTGTGTTGACGGCCAACAACCTTTGCATTCCAGGTAAAATAAAACTAAACTTGCATCTATTACCATGTCAAAGCATTCTGACCTAGAACTGAGGGAAAAAATGGTCTTGTCTTTTTTCTTCTGTCTTTGAAGGACACTACATTGCATTAAGGGAAAACCTGTATAAAAATGACCTTGGTGAATAAAAACTATTTCAAAATGTCATAGCTTGAAAAAGTATGTGTTATTATATTGGTTTTTTTAGGATTCTAGGGTGTTTTTAAAATCATAAATCCAGAAATTATGAAATTTGTAGCTTTTCACTAATGTGCAAAATCCATTAAAATTCACTCAAAGATCTTTAAAAGCCACATGCATATATAAACTGAACTTGAGGATCAATTAATCAGACAGTGTATAACGTGATAAATAATGACTAAAACATATAAATAATAAAATGGGGCTAAGCGATGAGGATTGATTGAGGATTTGTGGCCCCCTGCAGGCTTTTGTCAGTACTGCACACCATGGGGTGTGACATTTATTGGTCTTTTTTTCTTTAAAAAACTTTTAGAATATGTTTACATTTTATCATTGTCACAATATTGTGCAAAATCGGCCATAGTTGCCTATATAAAAACAAAAACATGTCATGAATTGTGACCTTGTAATACCCAAATAGTGGCTATAGACTGCCATTACATGGCAGTGCGTTGATGCTGCTTACGGGCCGATGCGCCTCTTTCTGCGGATTGGCTGGAATAGAATGACAATCCGGAGGACTCGATCGGAGTGAATATTCTGAAAAAGCTCTTCCATGCAGAATCTGTGTTCGTGTTAAAGGCTGGACGTTTCTCTGTGGAGAGGATGGCTTCATCCGAATGTGCTGCGTCATCCGAAGGTACTGAATGATGCATTCCAGATTACTATCCGGACAGAGACATTTATTGTAGAACACTGAGTTCATTCTGCTAACGGGAGAGGGTAGAAAGGATTTTACAGCAGCAAGAAATTACGCAAATAAATTAATGTAAACAAGATTAATGAGCTCAAATATGGTCACGTTTGGATACTAAACACTGGATAGCCCACTACTTGAAGTCACTTATAGTCAGAGGCAGAACAAAAATTTACTTAGGGGTTCTTGTATTTTTAAGTGTCATGTGAAAGTTTGTATCCTTCCTCCACTACATAGAGGACATGTGAGTGCTCCATCATGGTTCAAATTTAGATTTAAGACCCAGTTCCTCATACCCGAGTGTCTTTCTCATTGGCACCTTGACTTATGGAACAGGCATGGAAATATAAAAAAGACCGGACCCCCAACTGACCTGAAAGTATGACAAAAAAAAAAAAAAAAAAAAAAAATCATCTCATCATTTTTGGCACAGCAAAATCTCAAATTTTGACAATTTCATTGAAAAGTTCCTTTGCAGTGTCAGGTGAAGATGAAATGTTTTTACTTTTGATACTAGTAATTGATACTAGTAATTCTTCTTCACTTTTACTCATGTGCATTTTTGCGTACAAGGCTTGTGAATGGATATTTCTTTGTGCAACTAAATTTTACTTTTTTCTTCCTCAAATGTTGCTAGTATGCCAAATAAGTCTATTAATGATAAAAAGCGTGTACTAAAACAGTATGTTTTTGCAGCAGTCTGTGAAACATCTCCCTCTAATCTGGAGCCCTGCAGTGATCCTCTGAGGATTATTCTGCTGGGGAGGACTGGTACAGGCAGAAGCTCCACAGGCAACACCATACTGGGCAGGCCTGCCTTCCATGTCGAGTCCTCTCCCTGCTCTGTCACCACACGCTGCCAGAGACAGACGGGGACTTTAGAGGGCCAGACCCTCACTTTGATCGACACCCCAGGGTTTTCCCACACCGCTCTATCCGCTCAAGAGGTGATGGCAGAGGTGGGACGATGCATTGCTCTGTCTTCTCGTGGACCCCATGCTTTCTTGGTGACCTTGCAGCTCGGCAGATTCACCCAGGAGGAGAAAGATGCTATGGAGTGCATCAGGGTTATGTTCGGGCAGACTGCCACCAGGTTTACCATGGTGGTTTTCACTTTTGGGGACCAGCTGCATGGCAAACGCATTGAGGACTTCATTGAGGAGAGCATTGAGTTGTCGGAGTTCGTCAGCAGCTGCCATGGGGGAAGTCATGTGTTGGATAATCGAGGTAATTATAGCGGACAGGACAAAACTGAGATTCCCAGCCAGGTTGTCCAACTTCTGAAGAAGGTAAATAAGATGGTGGAACAGAATGGAGGCAGTTGCTATAGCAACCTGATGTTCAAAGAGGCAGAAAGGGCCATTAGACAGGCACAGGAGAATATTCTTGGAAAAACAGGAACTATGGTGGCGGTAAAAGAGGAAAAAGAGGACAACGTACTGACACTGGAGAGAAGGAAAATAGAGGAGAGGCTTTTCTGGAGCGAACTGATGACTGCACTAGGAAAGGGGGCTGCAGAGGGGGCAGGAATTATGGGGAAAGACAAAGGGGATGGGAAGACTCTGAAGAAGGTGAAGGTGGTGGAGAAAGCAGCAGCTTTGGCAGCCTCGCCGCTGTCTATCAAATCAGCTGTTAAAGTGGTGGGCGGGGCTATGAGAGAAGGAAGTAAAGTCTTACACAAACACCGCAAATCTTTAGTTCCATGACGACACTTGACTATGAAGTCAACCATATATTAATCGTATATTTCTTGGCCCATTTTACTGGGGTTGTCATTACACATGCACGTGACAATAAATGATTCATGTGTGATTTTTGTTCATTCATATCATGTAGTCATTGTTATTGAACTTACTTTCCATCAGCACCAAGCACCAGCACTTTGAAAGTAACCATAACAGCACTGCTAGATGAGAAAATGTGTTTGTCTGAGGAGGCCATAAAGGAAGGTCAACATTGTGAAGCTCACACCAGTCAATAAAAAAGGCAACACCCTTAAATCAATATGCTGCGCAGTGTTGTAAAGTTAGTCATCCAGATGTTCTATAATTCAACACAATGCAGCACATTAGTAAATATGTGTCAGGAACTGGTTTAAGTGTTACATGGTAATAAAATGCACTGCCTCATTTTGACATGTCACATGATACAGTTATAACCACTAACCTCACCACTGTACTCAAGTATGGTTTAGACTTTGTACTTAAATGGTGTAGTAATATGTATTACTTTTACTTCACTATTGTATTGTATGATGTTGGCAAAATAAAAACTGTACTGTTGAGTTGTATTATTAACATTTAGTCAATTTAAGATTTTATTCAATGTAATAGGTGTACATTGGCAGCACAGTGGCGTGGTGGTTAGCACTGTTGCCTCACAGCAAGAAGGTCAAGGGTTTGAATCCCAGGGTCAACCTCCACACCTTTCTGTGTGGAATTTCCACATTTTCCCCGTGTCTGCGTGGGTTTCCTCCGGTTTCCCCCACCCACAAAAACATATACGTTAGATTAATCACTCCTGCCATTGTCCCTGACCAAGGCATGGTGGATGATCTGGAGTTGGTTCCCGGGCACTGTTGTATGTGTGTGTTTGCATGTGCATGTGTTAGCTGCCCACTGCTCCTCATTGAGGATGGGTAAAAGTGCAGAGAGTTAATTTCCCTACGGATGATCAATAAATGATGACTCTTTCCTTCTTTCTATTGTATTAAGGCTTTCTCTTGACAGTGTCTCTCATTGTCCTCCAAGATTCCAGGTCATTTTTAAATTAAGTTTGCAAAGCTTCATAGTAGAATACTTCATAATAGAAGTGGTAACTGCTTCTCCTCAAATAAGATATGGTTGCTGTTTAGTTTTGTGGACATGTGGGGTGTTGGCTGAGAATATAATTCTGACCACAAGGTTTAAATGCCACTGTGAGGTGAGGACCACAAATTATTTTACTTCCAATACCTAAGTACTTATTATGTCAAAAATACTTAACCCTATTGTTAGGAGCCAAGTGTTTTTTTTACCCGATTGATTGATTAGGATAAGGCAACCATCAAAGAAAGACAGGCTTTGTGTTTTAATGTTTGATTGTAGTTATCTGCTCCATATTTAGCTTCATTTATGACAAGAACACATTTAGCCCTTTTTGAGCCCATATAGGAAATACATAACATAAAAATAATAAAATGTAGTGAAATACAAAAAAGGTATCATACAAAAGAAAGAATTTCTTGCGCATATTAGAATAAGACAACCAGGGAGTCACTAACACTAAACCAAAAGAGGAAGACCCAGAAATTAGAGAGAATTTACAAATTTGTCCATGACTTTAAATCATCATATAAGACTCAAGCACACATTGGTTGTTTGATTGTATAAAATACTAATTTCCTGCTTTAGTGTTGGGATGATTGTAATGTATAAATAGTGGAAACTACAGTTATACACAATCAACAAACTGCACCAGAGTGCTGTACTTCTCTGTGGAACTAACACTAACAGGATGAAAACAAAATGAAGTGACCGTCACAAACAATATTTTTGGTCTCTAAAGCCACATTGTCCCTCAGCATTGAAAAAGGGAGAGAGAAGACAAATGTAACACTTTAAAAGTGCACATAGGGACACAATTCCAATGTCGTGTTTGCATTTTAGGGTTGGAAAAAAAACCACACACTTATCACCACTTTGTTTGACCACAACTTATACATACATACACTAACACATTAAAGTAAACACATTCACACAGTGTACCAATCAGACAGAATTCCTTTTGTAGCGGTGCACTCATTTCTACTGAATGGTGCCAGACCGTAAGTCCCTTTGTTTAATACAGGTCAAGGGTTAAGACTTGTGTTCAGTAGGTTGCTGAACTGTACCAGGCACAAAATGGCAGCTGTGTCGCACAGTGTTCTAAACGGGCATTGGCAAGCCCATCTTTCCACTTCCTCGAAGCACTGCAGACAGAGACAAGAGACCAAACCAGTAATGAGTAGAGACTTGATTAAAGCAAATAAAGTTTCTGCCCCACCCTGTTTAACAGATAGCTGACAGGAAGAACAAACTCAACTGGAAAAGCTGGGCACAAATCAAACATCACTCTTTCAAACATCCTCTTTATCGAGAACATTTTAATTTCACAGTAAATAAGTTATTGATCAAATTAAAATGAACAAGTCATTACTTGGTAATACTTGGTTTGTGTTATATTAATTTATATAGTAATGTTCACATTGGTCTCACCTTCAGAAAGGCTACAATTAGTTTATCACTTCCATTTCATTATTCAATATTCATTTAGGACAATGGAAACTAGGCTTTGTGATATAGTGAGAAGGCTGAATGTCCTACTGACACCACAATACAACAGAGAGGCACAGAGGAAAAACACAAATATTTTCCAAGAACTTTCCAGGCTGCTGGAGGCTTCCCTGGATCAAACACACTGCTGACTTCAGCCACACGCCCAGCCAGCCCCCAAGACATTTATTTTACAAATCATCACTATCTATGAAAATTCCTCTTACTCACCTCTTGTGAAGTAAAGGTAGAAGAAATCGCAGTAGAAGATAGTCTGTACGACGCCTGACACCACAGCAATCTGGTCAAAGAAGCCCTCTGTGTGGTAGCGCCAGACCCAGTTGGCCAGGTAGAGGGCTCGGTAGAGGCCGAGGAAGAACAGATAATGGGTAGTGATGGACTCTGCCTCGCCAGTCTTGGTGATCATAAAAAGTTGTGGCATTATGGCCACTGCTTCCAGGAAAATGGAGAAGGTCCACAGGATCTGGTGGAATCAGTGATTTAATGTCAATACTCCATGCTATATACACCTACATTAAAAATTAGCATAAGATGCATGTTTTTCACTGACTGAGTATTTAGGACACATCCAGATCTGGACACAAATGTACTAAATTTAGTCTCACTACAGGATCCAGGCACATCAAAATATCCAATTTGAACTCAAAACGCAAGTTAGAGATACTAACTGAAAGTTTTTGTTTTGTTTTGTTTTTTACCTCCAAAGGAGTGAAAGCATAGTGCTCGAGGAAGGACAGCCCAATGACAGGCACCAACAGGAACTCCACACGAAATGTGTCATTTTCCGCGTCGTAAGAGTTCCTGAAGCGCATGTAGATCAGGTACACTGTAGCATAGGAAAGAGCCAGGAACACCACCTGAGAAGAGAGCAGAGTGACAAGAGACAGAGAGAAAAAGACAAAGAGTGTGAACATAAAGTAGTGGTTATGTCAACAGTCAAACTCTGCTGCTGTCCGCTTTGTATATTTACTCATACGCCAGGTTATTGAGCACACATGCTATCTAGTACAGCAATCAATCAAATAAAGCCGACCTTTGTGAACAAGAACACATTCAGTTTGTTGACACTGTATCAGAGCGATATCAATTTACCTGTGTCTCCAACAGAGCACCACCCTAGTTGGACATCTACGTGGACCGGTGTGTGCATAAGCAGATCCTGGTAAAATTTATAGTGTGTACAATTTGTGTTTATATAAAATGAGAGAGTCTTGATCTGCACAATTACCTTCATGATGGAGTTGTAGACAGAAATGAAGACTGTAAACATGTCCAGGTACCTTGTTGTAAACACAAGCGCAAACAGCACCTGAGACTTCCCAGAGATGCCTACAGAAAGAGAGGAAGGGATTTAGACACACTCATACAAATGCAACAATCTTGTATGTTTGTTTTGACAAGTGCAGCCATGGATCATAAATTAGCTTCATAGATGCAGGCGGCCTTGTTCTGCGCACCCTACGGAGCTGAGGGCAGATTGCGTTGTTTAAACGTCACTCTGCCACGTTGCTCACGCTTCTGCAGAACCACTCACCGTTATGCAGATCACTTCCTTAATGTACTAAAATGATTGATGACCACAAAAATGTAAAATATGTTTACGTCAGTTGAGCAATTTCCGTATCATTTAATACTAACAACAAGAGGCAGACAGCTACATAGCATTGCGTGCATTATACATTCAGCATACAAATGCAGCACCGTGCACGTGTTTTTTAGATTAAGATTAACCTGAGGATACGGGAGAGACAGTGATTGTTAAGTTAGTGTGTGTCAGCCTACCAGCACAGGACTTGGACCTCCATATCTTCTGAAACAGGACGATGATAGCCACCACATGTGACACGTCACCCGCCAGACGAAAAATGTTCATTTTGTTGATAATGTTCTTCAAACACAAAGACAATATTAAACCTTAAACGCCCTGACAAGACAGAAATGAACCTTGTAACCCCAAAAGTTTAAGACGCTCGAGTGGCTGGCAGTCAAAACAAATAAGTGGAAGTTAGCTAAGCTACACCAGGAGCTCTGTCAAATCTATCTGCTTCCACATATGGATAAACATGAAGAAATGCTACCTACGACAATTCTACGCAGAAACTCCCGTGCAAACGAAGTGGCCACAGAAGAAAAAGTTCCTTCCGAGGAGGTGACGTGGCTGACAGCTTGGCCAGGACATCCTAGTCAAGTGGGAGAGGAAAAATCAAAGTAACCTCCGGTAGGGATTTTCAGTGTAAAATTAACGAGTTGCAAACGCGCTATGCCATACGGAATTAGCCGCATCCCTATCTAAATGTATCCATATTAAAATAACAGTTGATTCCACTACACGTATCTGATATGTATCGAGGACTGTGAAAGCCCGTTCTTTCAGAAACGCCAGATTTTAGCCTTTTAATTTTTAGGTTTACGGCTCAGTTTCCGGTATTACTACACTTTTTCTTGGACACTCAAAGTAAAGCGTCGAAAAAAATAGGAGTTCAATAAAACCACACTAGATGGCGTGATTATCTACCGACGAATCTCTATCTAACCTACTTCCTTTTTGCTTTACTTATTTTATTTGATTTATTTCCTTCCACAACTTCCTCCTTCAGTCACACGCACACAAAAAAGATAAAATAGAAATAAATTGTGACCTCTGACGCATTCTTGTCCCCTGTATTCTGTACTCTGTGAATAACTAAAAGTGGTACTGGGTGACTGAATGCTTTCAAACAGTTTAGACTGCCCAATACCCCACAACAAAGACCCCATGGGCCTGTTGTCTTATGGTCTAATGAGTTGAATATGAGTAGGCATATAAGGTGGAAAAGCAGACAGAGAGCAGTAGAAGTACAGGACGCACACTGGAGAGAACTGAGCCATATAGGCTATAACATAACAAGTAGGTGAGATGTAAAAGGTTATGGGTACTAATCTGATACAAAGGCCTGATTAGTGGCTATTTATACGCCCACGCAGTATAGAATCTGTCTGCCTGGTCATCTCATCAGACCTGTGCTGGCTAGCTATCTCATCAGCCTGTCTGTAGACTTCACTCTCCATCTATTTTTTGCATTTCACAGCCAATCTCTTTGAGTCATACCCAAATATTTTGTAAGTGTTTCGGCTCAAATCCATTGACTTTGTTTACCGTAACAATTAATTCATGATTATCTGAAAATATGCAGTCAAACATCGCCGTTTTGTAGGGCCTAGAACTGTAGAACATATTAAATATAATAATAAATAGAATTATTAGAAATTATATTAGAAATTAGTCATAATTATAAGTTATGATAATAATTGCACATTACAGAGGGAAACACAATGTGTTTAAATGAAGTAGCTCACACAATAATTAGTCTTTTAGACCAAAAGAAACCTGTTTTCCCCATCATATTTTTCACATTTAAATAGCTTTCGACTGTCTTGCTGAGCTGTTATATGTTTACAATCCCCAAGTCCCTGCATTAATGTTTCTTTAACCAATCTTTATGTCAATTGAAATAATTGAAGCTATAATGAAAATGCCACCCAAGTTATTGGAGTGATTGCTTAGGCATTCAACCACATATTATATTTCTTCATTAATACTTCAGCACAGTTCAACCTTGAAAATGTTCATCTTATTGATGACATTTCATCACTTTCAACATATTTCTTTTATATATCCTATAGATCTTTTCAAATTAGGAAATTTGTCTCCGCTTAATAACAGATGATAATAATAATAATAATATATACCGATGATAAAAACTGGTTCAACGATTTTATTGGTTGCTGGCAACAGAGTGCGAAGACAAGATTGGGCATGTGGATCCAGCTTCAAAACTACCTGTGGAGGTTCATCTTAGTTATACGAATAAATTGCTGCTGGGAAGTTTAAGTGCTATCACTGCATACTATTTCTCTACTATCTAGTCCGGTGATAGCATTTATTAAGTGTGTGCAGTTAACATTTCATCATTTGTGTGTTCGGTGCTATGTTAAAATTTTTTAAATCTCAATTAATGAATGTGAGATCAGTGAAGGCCTCAGCTATTATGAATGCTGTCATCGAGCTGCATAAACTGTGGTCTAGGAAGTGGATGTGTAGCAGTATCTCAGTAGTAGATGTTCTGTCACTGTTGACGGACAGGTGGAAATTCAGACACTTTCAAAGAGTTTTTCCACATCCTATTAGCTGCAGCAGAGAAGGAGTTCTTTGTTTTACCCTGTGGAGGCCACACCCACATTTCAACTCTATCTATTTACAGGCCATACTGGCTAACCAGATGCTATGAATCAAAAGAACTGATGCGTTGATTGAAAACTTTCTTTCCAGTGCAGTGCATCATGGACTTTACAGTATTATAGCACAGTATCAGACCAAGAGGGCAAGCTTAAACAGCTCCCATATCCTGCTCATCTCTGAACCATTATTAAATTGTCCTTCAATTGGAAATCATGGCCCCAATGTGTTATTGTTTATTTACATGCACACATCAGGTATTCCTCTCTGTGCTTCTCTCCTCTCCCCTTCCCACATGTGTTGCAGAAGAGAGATTGACACAGCACTTTCAGCTCGGAGTTTATGAGTGTACACGCTAGGCAGGATTACAGAGCACAGCGGTCAGCGAAGGAGGTGGCGGAGGACTGTAAAGGATTAAAAGAGAGAAAGAAGGGATGATATAACACACATGTGATTAAATTCTTCTGCTAAAAAAAGTAAGAGGAAACTAAAAGGAAGAAAATAAACGATTGAAGGAGCTGGATAATGTTAAGGATGGGGGACCTTTGGCCTGAACAGCGGAAGAGGTGATCTGCATGGGTGAGTATTCATCATTTTCGTTTTACTGTTTTATGAATATGAGGAAAACTAACATCATGGAAAATGCTGTGTCGTGTATGATGACTCTCCATCATATACTTTAAAAACCTCTGTGTCCCTAATGAGGCTAATCTCCTGGAAAGAATTTGCATCAAATCATATTGATCACATGATCATGCAGACATAAACTGGGAATCATTAGGGAAAGTTGTTGCTGTTGTGCACCTGTTGATCAAACTCATACGAATGTACTGACATAATTTTAAGGTGTTATACTTCTATGAAAATGTCTAATTTCTACCCAAATGACAAGATACTGGTGTAACTGAGAAAAGATTCCGAATTACAAATGTGCTTTGGAGCACAGGGAGAGTTTTATTTTAAGTCCTTATATTTATCTGTACAAATCTGTATAAAATGATATCCAACATGCCTAGAATAAAGAGAAATTATGGGAAATTAAAAAGGCCATAACTTTATAGAACGTAGCGTCAAGAAAACCACCAATAGACATTTGTGTCATCAATTATTCTGCCTTTTTTGTGTTTACTAAATTATTAATGGGTTACTAATGTGAAAAGGCCCATTAAATTGATCTCAAGTCCTTTAAATACCCCTGACTGGTTTGCCCTAAAGTGGACTTAATTGCCAATTAATGTTCTGTGGTTTAAATTGTTTTAACATAATACTGTGGTCAATGTCTCCCAGTGCACAAATTTAAATGTGCTCTTGAGAGCATAGATTAATATTAATGATTCTGTACTACAAGTACAAAACCATTACAAGTGTAAGAAAACAAGATCTTGCTTCATTTTCACAAACAATCATTTGAGGGGAGCATCATTGATCTGTTTGGTGTCTGTGACGTCACTGCTGATCCAATGTTGTTCTGTGTTCAGAGTGCACTAATGGTTTCTGGAAAATGGCAATCTGGAAAACAGGATTGACCGGGAACTTTAAGATAAATACTTAGACGGGCGAGACCTTTCATCGCAAACCCTCCTTGTTACTTATTTATTCACTGTGCTCTGTCCCTGAACAATAAGAGACAAACCAATCCGTACAAAGTGTGCTGTTGGGTTGGCTGACCAACTGAAAACCGTTCACAGGCTGCCAAAGATGTGCTTATTCTCTCTCTATCTGTCTGTCTGTCTATCTCTTCATGTCATCCTCGCTTGTCACGCAGAATGGAAACTTTTGTAATTTGCATGGAAAAAGGCAAGTGAGGAATGCCAAATTTAAACCTCTTGCTTTATTTAAGCAAGAGGTAAATATGCTGTGGTAAATATGTTATGATTATTACGGTAAATGAATGTGATGAAATGTGCAACATCATTTTTGATTATAAACTATTTTTTATCCGATTCCAATGTCATAACCACTAATTGAACATAGTTTCACAATAAAACATAACTGAAAACACTAAAGTAAACATTCCATTATCAGTTTGGTGTGAAATACATCACAAGTGGTGAGATTCAGAATATACAATGCAGTATAGAATTTTGTATGTTTTTGGATGGCAAAGTTAAGTATCTTAAAAGAGTAAAAGAGTGCCTTGAGATAACTTTTGTTGTGATTTGGCGCTATATAAATAAAATTGAATTGAATTGAATTGAAAACAGAGGACTGCCTGTATGAACAAGTAACTGATACTTTCACATGGGGAGTTCCTTCTTCTCGTCTATACAACATTGGTAAATTCTTGTTTCATTGACATTATTACTTTTATTATTCTTGTTTAATTGATATTTTGTCTAATGTATTTGTCTGACACTAGTCTTAGAGGAAACACACAACGCAGAAAGATGAATGCAGGGTACTATCAAAGTTGGTCTGGATTGAACCGGTGATTATGTGGCGCACTCATTACGCAGGAACTCAGACTCCAAATCAGAAACCACCTGTCCACATAATGCCCTCATATATAACCCCTTTAAAAGTGAACATAATATTATTCACAGTACGTGATTCAGGGCTGACGTAATATAGTCTGTGGTGATTACAGCAGAATGTGTAGGAACTGCACATTGTAATCCTCTCTACAAACCAGTTTGTGTGCCTCCCTCTCGCTGTCTCACTCTTTCAGAATTAACACTTCAAGATTAAAAGTGACCATTCATCAGTGATCTATGAGATAGGGCAGACTTTAAATTTACAGTGAAATCGTTTCACAACACTGGAAATTTGTACAAACACAAACTTGAGACAGACATGTGAGCATATAAATAAATAAATATGAATAATTACAACAAATACAAAAATGGATAGCTATGGTGAGACAGCTGTATATAGATGATGTGGTGTAAACGATACAAACGCTATCATTACAAAAAAAGAAAAGAAAACAGACTGGGAGACAACCAAAAGTGATAAACTACATCAACAAGCAATGATATGTAAAGTGAGGGAATAGTTATAAGAAGTTAATAGTTAATAGAAGCTATTGAGAGAGACAGTTGACAGGAGGAGACGGTTGACAGGAGGATACAGAGGACAGGAGGAGAATCACGACACAAAAGATCTTTTTTTCCTTTGAAATTATAGGTTACACTACTCCACTCTCTCTCTCTTTCTCTCTCTCTCTGTCTGACTCATGTTACAAGCAGCACTTACTGTACATTAAACAAGTTCCCCTACACTGATGCGTTGCTATTGACACTTCGGGTCACCCTCCAATGACACAGTAAATGGGTTCCTATGGTAACCAGCACCAGAGAAAATCCTTCTATTTACTTTCTTTGGAATGTGTGTATCTCAACTCTGCACTACCACGTTAATACGCAGGCTTGGTACAGCAGAGGGGAGATGATAGCAGTGATGGATTGTCCGCCGGTTGTGCTTCCTTTTTTAGCAGCAACTTACAGATGGATAAGATGATTTCACAGCTGTGATGTTGGTTGGAAACAAAACATGCCTGTGGGGAGAAAGAGCACATGAGAGAAACCACAACAAAAACACCATACTAGAATACAAACAAAGATTGCCAGTGTAAAGAAACACACTGGCCCTCGCTCATTATTATTCAAAATCACATTTCCTAGTTTTCTTTTTGTTCTTATATAATCAGTTTATGCCAATGTGTGTGTTAGATATGACACAAATACCTTACCTTACATATACCTTACATTATGAAAGTAATAAATCTGTACTGCGTTGTGTTCTTTTTCTATCCAATTCATGCAATGACACATTATACCATTTGATTAACACTGAAGCTGTAAATTACATAGCATGCAACCATTTATGAGATGTAAAACTGCAAAATACCGCATACACCAACATTTTGTGGCATTATGCCAGCTTTAATTAAGTTGCAGCCCTCTTTCATCTCAAAATATGACATCATGCATACGGAGGTGCTCAGTGTATGGATAATCAATTATTCTGAAGCACTGCAGAAGCTGTGTTTCTTCTCAAAAACAAGTTCAGATGAGGCCACAGCCTCTCAAGACTGCAGAGAATCCAATCACAATCAGGATTATGTCTAAGTCTTCAGTACATTTGAGTAAAACAAAGCACAGCAACTGGACTAGAAATAAATTCCCTCAGATTCCCACAAAGATCGTGGAAGATGAGCTGTCATAAAACTAAAAGATTAAAAGATAAAGGTCATCATCCATCCACTCCTTTCCATAACCGCTGATCCCATGCAGGGACTCAGGGAGGAGATCACGTCAAGGGTCGTGTACACACTGCATTAACATCTGTATTCAAATGTTAATATAAGGGGTAAAGTAAATAAAGTAAAATTCCCTTACTGATAATAATCTTCTAGAGTTAAACTTACCACTTACCTGAATCTGATAGTACATAGATTGTCAAAAGTAAATTACCCGTCTGATTTTGTTACTTCACTTTCTCCTCCAGTGGTCTCAGAACCATCTGACCTTTGTGAGCAGAGCAGAGTCTCGTCTGCTACCTGAAACCTTGTAATCATTGATGCCATGGGTACGCGTCGGTCCAACAGGTGAGGAGCTGAACCTCTTAGACAAACCTCAATTACATTTGTTTATTTTCTATTATGAATGAATTTCATGAGGCGAATGATGACCTAGATAGACATGAGAAATGAAGTTATGAAGCCTTTATAACAGAGTGTAAATATAAAACCACTTCATGTCATTACATTTGTATGTCTTGCAGACTTGCACAGACAAGTCCTTGTGTTGTCCTTAAGTGTAATCCGAGTATCAGCGGACTTTGACTTTGAAACTATTATAAGGATTACATAAAATTGCTATATTTAAGGTGTTACCTCTGACAGTAAATAATCAATTACATACAGTATGTGACCCCTTCAAATTGGGTTGACTGACACTGACTCAGATTTAATCCTCTAATCTGTGATGACAGCAATCCCTCTCACGTCCCTAAAGTGAACTCACCGTCCCAGCGTATAATCCTTCATGTATAGGTTGGACATAAATAATCTAACATATACTATGTGTGATTGAGAATTATGTATTTACTAACTTTTATCTTCTTTATTCATTTACAGTAACATTGTTTGTCTGTTTGTTTCTTGCTGTACTTTACCATCCACATCTGTTGTATCACTAATGAGCTCTGCGTTATCTCCCTCTCTTATCTCCTGCGTCTATGACATAAAGAGCTGTGCGTTGTCACTCTGAGCTCTTTATTTACTAAGTTGGAAAGTACACGAGTAGCGATGGGTTCATGCTAATACGTTGCCTTGCTCGATATCTTTTCCAGCTGTGCACAATTTGACTGAAATGGATTTTCAAATTTCCCATGACTTAAAACGTGATGTATACGAGACAAAAGCTACCATCATGTACCAGTAAAACCTTCCAAAGAAACCCAGAGCTGTATTCATGTTAGGTGTTCATTAATAGGTGTCAACACCTGAAGGATAATAACACTTAGAGTAAACAGTGTAGGGTGAAATTCACTGTTATCACAAAAATTACACACCAATAATCACAAGCCAGCACAAGAGTACTGATGTTGTTGTGGTATAATCTGTGTTTTTTAATGTTCTCAACCTAACCTTTCCTTTCCAACAATCATTATTCTCACAAACACAAGGACACAAACAGTGGCAGGAACAAAAAATTATAATGTGGACATATTTGTTTTATGTATATAGAGAGAAAGTTATTCTCGATTTGAAAGCTACAAAACACTTCTATGAATGCTTTTACGATGTTTGAATTATAAAGGAAAAGCAAGATAGTTTTGTACTGGATTTTTAAAAAATCAGTAATCCATGAATCCAACTCCCTCCCCCTTCTGTCTGACAGGTACAGCATCGTGTCAGATATTTTTGCAGAAGAGGAGGAACAGATCACCAATTTGGGAATCCAAAACGGTCCCGGTTCCCCCAACGTCCACCTGCATGCATCCTGCAACACAAAAACAGAAGAGAGCAGGAGGAGGTCTGGATCCTAAAAGAAAAGCAAGATACAGTAGTTCTGTATTGTATAAAAAAAAAAGAAAAGAAAAGAGTAATCCATCAATCCAAATCTCTCTCCATTTTGTCTGACAGGTACAGCATTGTGTCAGATATTTTTGCAGAAGAGGAGGAACGGATCACCAATTTGGGAATCCAAAACGGCCGCAGTTCCCCCAAAGTCCACCTGCACAGATCCTGCAACACAAAAACAGCCGGGAGCAGGAGGAAGTCTGGAAGCTCCCACACAGCCATGCCCTCTGCCAGCGGACAAAGAGCGATGAACGACTATAACGGTACGGTCATGACAAGCAGCTCCAACCAAATGCGGAGTCGTTTGGTAAAGAAAGACGGACAATGTAATATAGTATTCAGCAACATGGAAGAGAAGAGGTGGCGCTATCTAGCTGACATCTTCACCACCTGTGTGGACATCCGCTGGAGATACCTGCTGCTTCTGTTCACTGGTAGCTTTGCGGTTTCCTGGCTTTTCTTTGGCATTATCTTTTACAGTGTCTCACTGGCCCATGGAGACTTTGATGAGCACTTGATGCAAAAGGTGGAGCTGCATGGGTTCAGCACATCTGGAGGGCAAACACAGAAACTGCCCTGCATACTTCATATCCAGGGCTTTCTCGGGGCTCTCTTGTTCTCCATGGAGACCCAGACCACCATTGGCTACGGATGGCGCTGCATAACCGAGGAATGCCCGGTTGCAGTGGTAACCGTGGTCGTCCAGTCAATTGTCGGTTGCATCATCGACGCATTCATGATTGGCACCGTCATGGCCAAGATGGCACGGCCAAAAAAGAGGAATCAGACCCTCATGTTTTCTAAGAATGCTGTCATTGCCATGCATGATGGCAAGTTATGCCTCATGTGGAGGGTTGCCAACCTGCGGAAGAGCCACATTGTGGAGGCTCATGTCCGAGCCCAGCTCATCCGGCCGTATCTCACAGCCGAGGGCGAGTTTATCCCTTTAGAGCAGACGGACCTCAATGTAGGTTACGATGATGGCACAGACCGGCTGTTTCTAGTGTCTCCACTGGTTATAATCCATGAGATTGACTCAGACAGCCCCTTGTATACCTTAAGCAGAGCCGGTCTAGAGACGAATGAGTTTGAGATTGTTGTGATCCTAGAAGGAATGGTGGAGGCCACGGCCATGACCACCCAGTTCCGCAGCTCCTACCTGTCCAGAGAGATCTTTTGGGGTCACAGGTTTGAGCCAGTGATCTATGAGGACAGGAACCGCTACAAGGTGGACTACGCTCGATTCCACAAAACCTACGAGGTTCTGTCAACGCCCCACGTCAGCGCCAAAGAACTTGATGAGGCTGTAAACCGGGACTCTCTCTCTGCTGCCTCTCCCGCAGGTCGGTCCATGAGCAACTTCTGCTATGAGAACGATGTCAAGCTGGACTGTGGGGAGGAAGAGGATGACGTCTTTGACTGTGCTCAGTTTATGAGTAAGGACAGGCTGGAGGAGAGGAGAACATCAGTTACAGGAGACTTTCAAAGGCGATTACAAGACACCGCAAACCTGACATCAAGCAGTCAGAATGTCGTGTGTGTTCTGGACATGGATAATAACCAGATGGAGTTGGACATCCTGCAGCCTGCTGTTCCTCTTGAGCCTGTGACCTACAGGAGCGAGAAAGAGCTCTAAAGATCTGATCAATGGTGCAGTCTTGCATGTTCATCATCATCTTGGAGATTCTTATTTTGACCTACAGAAGTGACATGTTTCCACATGTGCAGATATTTAAACTTGCTGGTGTCAAATTTTCATATTACTGTAAGAATCTGTGATGTTTGTTTGGTCTTCTGAAGAGCCATAACCACCAATCTGACTGAATCTGCTGTAATCAAGAATATCTGAATATCAAAGGAAAGCACCAGGTGGAAAACTTTGAGAAAATGAGGTTAGAATTCAACATTGATGAGGAATTTTATTTTCCTTGCAAAACTTTTGTGTAATGTCTTCACTTTTCAAACTATTCCCTCCCAAAATTTTAGCTCCATGACATTTTCCTCCTGGTTTGTTTAATGTGGATAAAACTGCTGTTGGCCTGTCAGGAGTTGGAAACTGCAGCGCTGATCGCCTGAGATTTGTTTATTCTGAAACACAGCTGAAGTGAATTCATTGCAAACTTGTTTGTGAATCTCATCTGACCTTAAATTGAATTTTTATTCTAGTCAATTGGTGACTAACCTCGGGAAACACACCAAAGCTCCATAAAAGTGGAGCATTTTAGTGCTGCAAAGTGTTGATGTGAAATTACACGGGTAGAGCGAATGACGGATGGATAGATGATGTCCAAGCAGGAGAAGAAAAAAATAAAGTTCTTTGGAAATAAGTAGTTTTACTGGACCAAAACAATCAGGGGCAAGGGAGGAAGTCAACTGAAAAAAAAATAGGTCAGACCCCAAACTGTAATTTAAAACATGGAAGACAAAGGTTTGAATACAAAAGCACTCTGAGTGTAACTAGTATGTAATAGTATTACAGCATACTGAGGATGGAGCCTATCGGTGCTGAGTGTATGAACAGTAGTCCCTCCTACAGGGAAACCATTCTAACCTCATATCATCATCCAAATAGATCTAATAGATCATGAAATATCTGTGATTATCTTGACTTTCAAGACTACTGTACCTACCTACTGTATGACTTTCAAGACTACTGTACCTACCTACTGTACTGTACCTACATACACTCATATAAGCTTAAACAAGCTAATGTTTTAAAATCCCATTGGATCAGGATGTAACTATTAGTGTTATGACTAAGATTTCTTATTTAACCTTTGGGTCTCAATGGCTTTTTGTTTTTGTAAAGGCTGTAAGAATGCTTCCACATGTTCAGAATATAATCCAATTTGCATTCATTTGCAAAGAGTTTCTGTTCTGTTGTTTATTTGTGAATTGCTTTGCTCTGATTATACTATTTGACCAGGGTTATGTGTGTGTGAGTGTGTGTGTGTGTGTGTAAATAAATTGAGTATGAGTGCAATTGAGCAAATGTGTACTTTTAGACTTCTACCTTGCTAAATATCCAGAAACAAGAATACAGTTCTTATCATATCAAAATGCATTATTTTATTGGAAATGGCTTGATATTTGTTCAATGTAATTTGGCTCCTGTTACAGCCATCAAACTTTACATTTTTCATCTGTGTTTGAAACCTCCTGTTGAGTGTAAGCCAGAGAACTATAGCAGACAATGATTTAATGGGTCTACACACAAGGCACACACACAGATGTGCTCACATCTGTTTAGACTTCTTGTCAGGCCAGTGTGACACACCTTACAAATGTGTCATCTGCATGCCGCCCTACTGCTATGTTTAGGCCAGAGCAGATTAGACCTTTATGATTACTGCAGTAGAATTTGGTGATGTCAGCAAACTCATAATGTCAGCCAGAACATCTGGGAACTCCTGTGTGGGCTTCCGGGCCTTTAAGATGTGATTTTTTTCTCAGTTTTTATTTGCTGTTCTCCTCCATAAAAATGTAGAGATTTAAAACTGTCCTAACTGGAACTACAAAGCACTTTACTCTTACCATTTGATGTTGAAATGAATATTTCTGTGCACATATTTGTTTCTGCTTATTGTAAAAAAATGCAAAAATTCAGAGAAGCAACCTCTCCCTTTGAATACCGTGTGGCTTTAAGTTCCTGTATACAATTTTCTTTGTTTGATACCAGGGGATGTCTATGCGCTTTCTGCATGAAGGCTTGAAAAATACCTCCCCATGGGCGCCCTCTAGCGGTTCATGACCTATAAATAACCACCCTGTGTTATTTATTTTTGGATAAATGTAATAGCATTTTCTCATTAATAAGACATTCATAATTGGTATGTCATGCTGAGGAATGCAGAAAAAAACAAGTTCCAGACATTCTTAGAATTTTTTATTTCCTGTAAGGTTCTATTTATTTTTAACGCATACAGTATCATTGTAATACAGATTTCCCCTCAGAAGGCATCCTGATATGTTTTGTATCTTAAGACATTTCTGTGGAATTTGAAACAAACTTTGATAACTTCCATTCCATTTGTGGTTACCTCAGAGTTAAGATATATCTACAATATATGTAGATCTCAAAGGAAATTTTTCTTCTTTTTATGTATTTATTTTCCCTCCATAGGCCTGTTTGGATGTGGTCGTGCTCTATTCCACCTGTTTGTTTGATATAAAGGACATCTAAAAATGTTTTTTGGAAAGTAGTCAGCTAGGAAAAGGATGAGCTGCGTATCTTTTTACATTTTGCTTCAAATGCTTCAAGTATTATAAAGCTTTGTCATTATGCAAATGAAGAGAATATTAAAAATAAATATACAAATGCAAAAATATTCATAAATTGTATAAATACTAAAACTAGTGACATTCATAACACAAAGATTTAAGAGCAGAGCTTTCCAAGAACCCTAACTTCAGAAATTGAAACTTCGATTGTGAACAGAGAACCTGATCCATGTGTATTGTCCTGTTCAGTTTTCTTGCTTTGCTTGAGATTTTCTCCTGTTTTGTTTTCTCTGATGCGTCTGTTGAGGTCGACCGTGTCATGCTCAGCATCCTCTTCAAGCCCACACTGGGAAAAGAAACAGAAAAGAATTTTGCTGGTTCATTTTTGTGACAGAAGCAGGCAGATGAATCCTGAATCCTGATGAATCAAGTGGGTCTGCACAATGATGAATTTAGCGAACGCCTATGCCTGACAACAAATCTATACCTGTGAGCTTTCCTTTATTCTGCATATGAACCTTCGGGAAATACAAGATCCTTTAAGTTTCAAGGCATCAGTAAACAGCTCATAGTAATGCTGAGGATTTTGGCTCACTGAGGCTCACTCACTGCACTTAAACACCATCAGCTCCTTTGAAATGTACCCCAAAGATGCACACAACGTTGCTCAGGAATGTCGTTCAGCCTGGGAGCTCCCAGCGTGTCCTGAACTTTGATATAACGAGCATATCGATAGCAGGATCGCATGTTGGACAGAATGTGCTCACAGCAGTTCTTCCCCTCTTCTACCAGTATGTAAAGCAACATTCTTCCAGGCCGAACATGTGCCAATCCCATAATTAAATCATTTCCATCCATCTCTCTCCTCCAGATTTTAATCAAGTTAAAATCACCCTCCGTCAGCCTAATAAGCCACTTCCCCTTTCAGCCCCTTATGCTGCTCCTGTCTTGATCTCCCTTTAATTATATATGCCTCATCTCTTCTGTCTGTCACTGTTCCCATGCACTAAAATCCTGACCCGAGCCGAGAGCAAAACAGCCCCACAAGATGGACCTCTGAACTCTGGAAGACCTGTAGAAGCATTTCTGTCCTCTGAGAAGATGAAAAGAGGGAAATGAGGAGGAAGGGGCAAGCTGCTTAGTAACTGCAGGCCTTGGGGCTATCAGTTTTTCATTAGGCAGTCAGTGAGTGAGTGAATGAGTGTGATCACTGGAATGGTTAAAGTGAATGAGCCATACTGGGCCACATCAGCCATTAGGGGGATTTGGGGTCTCCTATACTGACTCCTATTGTGCTTTGTCTCCAAAGTGAGCCGCTTGGCCTCAACAGTGAGCCTTTGTGCGGGGCATTTAACTGCCTGTTAACATGCTAATTGTAGGATATGTGTGTGCATGTGTGTGCGTGTGTGTGTGCGTTTGCCTGTTTCCATCATCTTTTCTTCCTTTCTATGTCTTGGAATTCATGCCTCTCAAATTTCCGTTTCCATTTTCCCCTAAAGCACCAACTCACCGCCGCGATCCCGCGAGTTTTCCCAGCTCCTTCCTGAGGTTTCCATTCTCTTCAGACCTTTTCTGTTGTTATTCCATAACCGGTTTGTCCGTTGGCCACTTTTCAAAATTCAGCTGCTTCACTGCTCCAGTTTCACGCCAACATGAAGCATTATCTGACGTCCATCTCTTTCATCAGTAACAACTCTCTCTGCAAACTCCTCTCCTGCTGCTGGATTACAGGTGTATCATTACAGATTCCCGAAATATTTTGGCCACAGAGAGCCATCCCAGATGGGAATGGTAGAGTATCATTAGACCAGGTAAATGCTGTTCGAGAGCTGAAAACATGAAATCCTGTAAAACAAATATAATGATTCGGAAATTATAAACCTGTAATAATAACTAACATTGCTGAAGATTACATTACAAACACGTTGACTCTTTTAGAATGTTAAATAAATTAACTGAAACTGACTCCTTTAAGTGCTTTATGATCTGTTTATAATTGATTATATTACAGTAGTCTGCTGAACTGTGCATCCATTGTGCCGTCTTTGTCCTTGTTTCAACCATTTACACCATGGTCTGCTCTGATCGTTTTGGATATTTGACTCCTCACTCTTAAATTTTTGTCTATATGTGTTATTTCAAAGTTTGGTGCACACTAGCGCTGATCAAATTTTTGAATAAACTGTTAATCAGTGATCCACACTCCAAGACTTGACAAATTTTCAAATATGATACAATGTAAACGCAATACTGTGACAGATTAACAGATCCAGATTATACAATTGTAATTTTCTGGCCCATGCCCTGTCAGTTGAGGGGTACTAACCAGGAAGTGAACAGCAGTAGAGGGCACTGTTCCACACACAGACAGACACACATTCAGCCTGGCTTCTCCCTCTGGACCAGCTTTGAAGTCCTGTTTGTCAAAGAGGATGAGGACCCCTGTGTCACCACGCTGGCAGGTCCCCAGAACTGAACATCGGTCAAAGTCTCTGTCCACATGTCACAACCAATAACAGGAAATGATACACATGGAGAATGCTGTCACCATGACGATGGGCAGCATCACAAACTTCCAACCTGTGTTGCTCTGTCCTGACTATCCACAGGAAACAATACAAAATGTTCCTCCCCCTCATCTTCTTCCCCTCTTTTTACTCTTCTTTCGTACTACATACTTCTGATTTAACTTGACCTGATGGTCCCAAAACCTCAGTGCACAACTCAGTCACCAATCAAGTGTGCGCGTGTGTGTGTGGGTGGGTGTCAGTGTATAAATGTAAGCAGATGAATATATAGTGCAGTAGTGCAAGGTTACATTTCTGCCTGTATATCAAAAATGAGCATGTATTTGGACACCTGTCTCTCTCTCTCTCTCTCGCTCTCTGTGTATGTGTGTGTGTGTGGAACCATGCATGCAAGCAGCTGTAGGCCCTGCGATTCAACTCCAGCTCACATGGGCAGAACGAGGGAGGGCCGCAGGGTGAGGAGGTGATGGGAGAGGGGACTGATGCCCGACAAACTCCCCCATCTCCCTATCCCCTTTCATCTCCCTCTCCCAGCATCAAACAACGAACTCTTTCATTCAGACATCTTTGCGGCTGCCCCACAGACCCTCAAGGCCCCCACCCGTTTGGTTAATTCAATGTTCTGAGAAAAACTCATGATTCCGAAAGTGACTTCTTTTTTTTTCCATTCATCCTTCAATATATCTCCAAAGAAATATAATCCTCTTTCCTGATCTTCATATCTCTGTTTTTCCCCTCTCACGTCAAAACAACTTCTGCCCTGTAAACTCAAAGGACGTGATGCTCAGGCCTGTCCACTCTGAAACAAAAAGCCCACATGCTATACCATTCACTTATAGTAGCAAAAGAGTGGGTAATGGAGGCCAAATCTAAAAGCTAAAAACATTTGAAATGATAAGAATCATGATAATTGAAAAATATCAATTCTGCATTTCCTCTGTAAGATCAATAAAGGGGGAACCAGACCCATAGGGATTTCTTTTTGTTGGTACCACAGATTCAAGTAAGAGACCTAAAACCAAATCGAGGACTTTTAATGATTTCAAAACAAAAACGGAAAGGTTTCCTCAACACCAAAATTCAAAACATTCTTTACATTTTCATTTCTTTTTGTTCTAACTTTTTAATGTATGTTTTGATTTTGTGATGTCAAGTTTGACATCTGCAACTTTGTGACTCCAAGTCCAAGTTGACTTAGTCCACACCACTGTAATAAATATAACATTTATAACAGCAAAAAGGAGGCCATTCTCAAACTTTGCAGGGATGATGATAGGGATAACTAATGCAATTAGAACAATTTGTTCAGGAGAAAATGATTACAATGCCTGTTTTATTAACCACTTCTTCTTTTTCTGACAGTGGCTGACTCTTATTTATGTAAAATTTAACAAACACTGACTATCGCTGTTCAAACTAAATATTTATCGTATCTGTTTTCACCTCAGCCTCTTAGCTGCATCAGTATCCTTACAACTTTTGTATGATACTGAAAACAAATTGGCTGACTAATTTTCAATTAGTATATTTTTTTGGCATCTTGTTTGGCATTCAGTGGGAGAAACAGGCTAGGACACAATCATCAAAACAGAACATTTTCAGAGAGACAGATCATCACTGTGTCATAATGTCCCCAACAGCAGCCAGATGTACTGCAGGAACATCTCAACAAAGGCTGGCCTTGTTCCCGACAGAATTCTTGAACATCATTTTCTGCATTTTCCTGCAAATGACTCAATCTCCACATCCCTCGCCTCCCATTCCACAGAATTGTCATTTTTCAATGATAGGCTGTTTCAGAGTTTCCATGAACTCTGCTTAGATGTAGATGCAGAAACCTATGCCATTAGTACCAAAGAAATGTAATAAACAATCAAATATGCACATGCTGATGGGCTGACTGGCTTTGAGAGCCACAAATGCTTGGACAGCAAGAAGATTGTGGGTTTGATTCCCAGGGAGAACCATCGCACCCTTCCGTGTAGAGTTTAAATGTTCTCCCTGTGTCTTGTGGTTCACGTAACTCTTTCTGCTGTTACCACACCTGATTAACAAATTCAGTGTTTAGCCAATCTGATCTAGGAGGGAACACGCCTGAGTAATGCTACACCAGACAGAGGCGAGTCTCTGGATTTGAGTTTTCATTTTTATGTCAAAAATATTTTTTATTTGTAATGAACTGGCCCTTTACCTCAGTTTGCAAGCAATTAGCTTACTGGTATATTACATGTTTATTATAAAATTCTGATTGACTGTTTAGCTAGAAGTTTAGGATGAAATTAGAGATCAGGTTCACATTTGTCTTTTTACCAAATCACTTAATCCCAGGTAAATGATGGGAATAAATACAAAAATAAAAACAAAAAACGGAGGATTGAGGGGATTTCTGGGTTTCCCGAAATGATAACCCTGACTTATTGTGTGGTGCTGCAGCACTTAAAAATGAGAGGAGGGGAGATGGAAGAGAGAAAGGCATGAAAGTCACTCATCCATAGGCAATTTTTTATGAAAAAGTACAGTACGTGACTTTACTGTGGGTGAAGAGTTTGACTGCTTCGACTGACACAAAGCAACTGTGATGAGATTCAGTCTACAGTGTTTCCGCTGTGACTCTGAGCCAAGATTTCAAAGGGAAGGGCGGAGATTTTTCCAAATAACAACTTACACAACATCATATTTTCATAATTATCTTCTCCATATGTCGTTTTACATAATTGATGAGGTAATACACTCACACAGATTTACACAAAATAACTCCGGCTCAACAATACAGTCACCGCCATACACACACTTTGGACTAGCAGCGGCCTATTGAGGCCGCAAACAGGAAACCTGAGCCATCGTCAGCAAACATAACTTCTCAAAAACAGGTAGAGGATGATTGTAGAATACAACAGAGATCAGCCAACTATAACGAAACACTCTCTCTCACCTGGGACCCTTAACCTAACAAACCCCCACCCTCTCCACCCCTTACGCCCCACCTCAACCCCCATATATCAATTTCCTTTAGATGCCCCCCTCCATACAATTGAAGTAACTAGATTCTTTCCTTGGGCTGGCCAGTGGAGATATGAAGCAAACACACAATGGGCCTTTCATTAAAGCAGCAATGTACACACACAGACACACAGACACATACACATTCATATGTAGCACTATCAGGCCGCACACACTTTTTAACACCACATCCTTATATGCATGCATTTATAAGCATGCAAAGACACCTGACGTGTGTAAACAAATATTCACATATGTGCAGTTGTAAACACACACAAGTCGCACACGCACACACGCGCATGGAATTAAAGTAAATGTTTAGACATTTTGTTGATTGTGCACAAAGGCAGGATTCACGGTACGATACGTGCAACTGAGGACCTATTTAAATGTAACACAGCTGCATGGACTTTTTAGAAAGACACATGAATAAAAAGAAAGGGTCCGAGGGGTCATGTGGATGCTGAGTATTTACAAACACTTAAATGAACTGTTGAGAACTGAAATAGAACTCCCTGTGATGACAACCACTACTACTACTAACACGACTGAATCCCCTCTGTTTGATATTTGAGGGTACGACATTTATTGACCCTGATATCCGACTTCCCTTTGTAGGAAAGCGACGTTTTCAATTCTGTATGGAAATGAAGAGATATCACACAGCACGATGGCTCAGTAGTTAACACTGTTGCCTTACAGTCCCCGGGTCCATCTCCACTCCTCTCTGTGCGGAGTTTGCATGTTCTCCCCGTGTGTGCTTGGGTTTCCTCCAGGTGCTCCTGTTTCCCTCACCCATAAAAACACTACTGCCATTGCCCTTGACCAAGGAAGATCTGGAGTTGGTCCCCAGGTGCGTGTGTGTGCTGCCTGCTGCTCCCCATAGTTAGGATGGGTTAAATGCAGAGAATTAATTTCCACACAGGGATCAGTTCACTGCCTTTCTTCTTCTCATTATTACAACTATTAACCTGTCAGAGCTGCAATGCAATCAACTCTCCAGAAAGAGAGCAAGAAAGACAAGGAGAGAGAATTACAATCATTTTTGTTTTTAGCTCTTATTTTTGCATTGAATTGTTGTATTTGTACTGCCATACTGCAATGTTGCTCTGTTACGCCTCTCTCTGTACTAATCAGTTTATTCTAATGTATCTAATCGTATGTATATTTTTGTTGTGTTTTTATCTTACAGTTGCTTTGGCAATGTAAACATACTTTTCCCATATCAAAAAAAGCCCCTTTGAATTGAACTGGATTGAACTGAACTGAACTGAGAGAGTGAGAAAGAGAGAGAGAGAAAGAAAGGGATTCCTTCTGCTACCTTCTGTGTCTCACACACGCAGTATTAGACAATGTGCCATCAGTGTGACTAAGAAACATGAATTTATGTGGTAAATATTATAGGTAAATGAAAGTATTTTTCCATTGATAAAGAAATCTGCTTAAACCTTCTCATAAAAAATACTCAGGAGCAACAAAAAATGGACTTTTAACGATATCTTAGATATAACAGCATCAAATGACCGCCTCCTGTAAAGTGACAGGGTCACTTACTACAGATGCCACTGGGGATCCATATCATACTCTACATCTTCTTCTGTCAGTGCAGTAAAAAAACTGTACTATTTTTATCAGGAGGTGACAGACCAAACCAGGGCCACGACATGAGTGAACTTTGGCTGTGCACTCGTGTTGTTCTGTCCAGTTTTCACAGGAATCTTGGCAGAGAAAAATGTGTGGTAAGGATTCTTGGCCTCATGGTGACAGAATTGTTTGGGCCCAATCTTCTGACATGTGACTGTCACCAGCGCCCCCCTCCCTACCCCCTTCTCTTTGTCTGCATCTCCATGAATGCACCAAAACAAACTACATCATCACCACCGTCTGTGTCACATGGTGAGACACATTTCTATCATTAGCTCCCTTTTCAATGCCGGTGTGTGTGTCTGTCAGTGTTTATATTCTATCCTACGCACAGCACTTCAATGAGTCATGATCGTTTCATTACATGCAACTCAGACATGACGCTGAATCTAACAATCTAATATTACTTATTTGGAAGAGGAAGGATTCTAATTTAATATTGTTAATTAGAAATTATGAATTGATTTCTCATTGAGGTTCTTATCATTTCCAATAATATCATAATAATTAAAAAATTAAGATCTTATTTCAAGTTTGTCTACAGATAGGCTACACTGACTGATATTTATTTTGTAAATCCATCAATGTAGACAAAGTATGAAGGATTTGATCTTTGAAGTTTCCCCAATAAAGGCTTTTATTCTGATTATATGCTATTAAAACTTTAAGTGCCTTTTATTCTTATTTTTTATACTAAGGAGCTTGTCTTAATTATAACTACAAATAATTTTGCTTCTTGTGTACTTGCAGATATCCTCGGCTACAATATAATGATCTGCACGCTATTGTATATCAAATGGCACTAAATGGTGTATAGGTTTATTACTCTCTCCAAATTCTAAAACATTTCTTTAAATTTGCTTTCCTTTTAAGATTGCACTGCCTGCACATTGGCAGGCTTTGACTCTTGCTGAACTTGTTAACACAGTTTATTTATACAGGAAAGCGTTTAAGATTAAATCAACTTTAAATAAAAAAACACACCTCCTCCTCTTAATAAATCTGCCTTGATGTTCTGCTGTAACATCCATCCATCAACATCCCTGCTTATTTTACAGCCAAACGGGAAACTCAAGCACCAACACATACTTCATGCTATGCAACATTACTATAATGATAAACACATTTCTCAAAAAAACTCAATGTTGCATAATGTGCATTAAATAAATGAATGAGGAATTTTATCCAAGATACTTCTCTGGAATAGTTTCCTTTTCATTCTCTTTTAAATTCTTTGATTTGTAATCTTAATGTCTTAATGCACTTTGAGTTGCCTTTTTGCCAGAATGTTGCTAAATAAATAAAATTGCCTGGTCCAATCTACACACCCATGTAACTTGGGGGCCTTCACCACCTGCGCGCAACACACACACACACACATGCTCACACGCACGCACAGACACACACGCTCACGCACAGACTCACCCACTTCATGCCGAGGCCGAAAGAGCAGAAAGTTAGTCCCCGGCGTGTCTCTGCTCATGTCCCCGCTGTAAAGCTCCAACAGGCGGACAGTCCCAGCGCAGCTCCCCGGGCGGGGTGGCCTCGGTCCCGGTGCGTTTCTCCGCGGATGTCAGCGCTTATTGAGGAGCGGACAAAGAGTGGCGCTATAAGGGACGAATCAAGCCTTTTCCTTCTCTTCGTTCCTTTTTCCATGTGCACAGAACGTCTTTTTGTTCTCTCTTTTTTTTCATTTAAAGGGGTTTGATCACATGATTACAATTCACC
>OMNV01012959.1:0-10265 GCA_900303265.1 Brotula barbata
TATATGTATATGGAGATAGATAGATAGATAGATAGATGATAGGTAGATAGATAGATAGAGATAGATAGATAGATAGATAGATAGATAGATAGATAGATAGATAGATAGATAGATAGAGAGAGAGAGATAGAGAGAAAGATAGATAGATAGATAGATATAGATAGATAGAAAGACAGATAGACAGACAGACAGATAGACAGATAGATAGATAGAGAGAGAGAGAGAGAGAGAGAGAGAGAGAGAGAGAGAGAGATAGATAGATAGATAGATAGATAGAGAGAGAGAGAGAGAGAGATAGATAGATAGATAGATATATAGGATAGATAGATAGATAGATAGATAGATAGATAGATAGATAGATAGATAGATAGATAGATAGATAGATAGAGAGATAGTGACAGCTGGAGGATCTGACAGCAGGTGTGAGGTACAAGACACTAATTTAGACGTATAGTAGTGGTGCTAATGAGACCTCTACATGCACACGCACAAACACATGCAGCATAGCATGAATCATGTTCTCCACCCCTTTTCACCTCTCCCCTTGCCTGTGTTTGTGTGTGCGTAGAAGCTCATGTGCCATGTGGACACACCTAGACACCTGTCAATTGAAGGAAGCCTGGAATGGTAACAATGACTTATGAATAATTCAACTTCGGCAAAGTTGTCTTCCATGATGATCGTGAGAGAGCTGCATGCTACAACTGTATGTATAACATAGAGCCACACAAGTTATCAATCATGTGCACACTTAATTACTCACAATCAATTCATTTGGGTCTCTAATGACATCAGATGCACACAGGTACCATAGATTGGAAAGAACTCAGATATACTTTTACCTCGGCAATAATGTCATACAATGTTATTATTGCTGCTTTTGCACATAGACCACACAAATGGCATTGTAGAGCCTAGTTATTTATCTTGTTCCCACAAGATAATCAACTTGTGTAGACAATATAAACAAAATATCAGCTTTCCGTACCTTAGAGCCTCAGTAGTATAACACATTAAGTATCGCACAAAATAAATATTCTCATCCAAGGTGATCTTCTGACTGTAGATCTGATTCCTTTCGTGATGGCTGGTATTATTGTTTGAAAAGAAAAATGTTTTTGCAAGTGAACAAATGGAAAACTCGAGGAAAATGCTGTGCCAAGATGTTAATGAAAAACACAAGTTCTAAATTCTGTTCAAATTAATTTATTGAAGGAGCTATTAACAAATCAAAAGCTCCACCAACACGTTTATTCAAGTCTTACCTTCGAGAGTATGCTGATACATGTGACTAAGTCGTCCTTAATAACCCCTTAAACTCTGAGGTAAGCACTAATAGTGCCACCCTTATAAGGTGTTATTATAAATCCTTGTGAAAAGACCAAAGATTCCAAATGTACCAAATATATCAGGGTGTATTTTGGGTAAATCTGTATAAAATTATACATCTAGAATAAATAAATTTTTTTAGGGAAATCAAAAATGCCATTGGCCTAAAGTTTACTCAGTTGCCAACACAGCCGACGGCGCTTGGAAGCAAATATTCTTATATATAACGTATCAAATTTCATCATTCATTTTCTTTTGTACAACAGATGAAAGGAAAACTTGACCAATGCAATGCAATGTTTGGGCTCTATTACTCTTTGATGTGTGTGACGATTATTGGAGATAAGTTTTGAATGATCAAAGCGAGATTGAGGAGTTGGTTGGTAACCTAGATAAAATCTCTGGATCGCCTCTTTCATACAGAATGTGGCAGATTTAGTTCGTTCACTCTGAACAACAGATTACTGGCTTTAATCTCCAAAATTAAATATCGCAACCATAACACAATAACAAAATCAGAACTCTCAGAATGTCTTTAAAACTTTTTTTCTTGGCCCTAATCCTCTTCCGTACGATTCCTTTCTATGTTTAAATTCCTGCTCCACCAACTTTCACTCACTTTTGTTAACGGCAAGTTCACCATATGTAATAAAAGTTAGACTGAAGTAAATCCAGCACAGTGGGCAATTAAGCGACGCTTTCTCTGTGCTAGATGATCATTGGCATCATTCATTTGATGATACAATAGCTTATGAACAAGAGGGAAATGAAGCATGTTTGCTCTACACAAAGCTCTTCTACCAGGCTGCTGTCAATGTGCCAAACATAATTCACATGTTCTTCGCTTTGTTGTCTCTTTCTGTCAGCCGCAACCAAATCTGTCCCCTAATGACTAGCGAGAGAGATGGAACGGAAACGTGCCGCGAGAGTAGAGAGGATATAGCGGGTATCTTCCTGTCGACGCAGCTCTGAGGTACCACATTAGGGAGAAAGCAATCACCCTGCGATGTTTTAATGTTTCCACCCCAAAAAACTCATTTCCCATTGTGATTACGTTTTTACCAGTGACTCACATTTTCCGTGCAGCGGCACTCTTGAATGAACAATTAAACAAACATCAGTAAACACACGAGCTGGAGCGCTGCGAACGGTATAGCTCCGTGGCAGACACAGGAAACTCAAATTATGTGCGCAATGAAAAGGAGATAAAACAAAGGGCCCGCACATGATATCCATATTCATTCATCGGCAGGTCGCGACAATCCAAGGCCACACCACCCATGCTAATGAGTTCTTGTCATTGTTTGAAGCCGGAGCCATGGTAATGAACCCACTCTGAGCCGAGATGTGCAAGATGAGTATGAAATCTGATAGAGGAAACAGACAGAGAGCAGCAGACTGAGCCCCGCGGCTCCGAGATCTCACACCAACAAATATGTAGAACAGAGGAAAAGGTGTGCTGGCGACTGCTGTGTGCAATGTGTCAAATCAGTGTGTGTGTGTGTGTGTGTGTGTGTGTGTGTGCATTGGCTGTGGATGGCAGATGTCAGACCTTTAGCCCCACCCCCACAACCCCCCATCAAGGGACCACCTGTTGGACCGTGGCCATCTGGAGGCTGGGCGTTTACTCTGAACTGATACCGAGGGTCTGACCCAGCATGCTGACCAATGATACATGATCACACTGCATGACAGGCAACATCCTGCCTGATCCTCTTTCTGTCTGTTTGTGGATTTATTTCTGTCCTTCACGCTATTTCCGTCCCTCGCTGTCTGTTTCTCTCTGTCTGTCGATTTTATGTTCTTTTAACGGTAAAACTCCAAGACAGACGCAAAGTTAGTGAAACAGGAACGGACCATTTTATTTCTCGCAGCAGATGTTTAATTTCTACCGGCACAGCAGAGGTGTAACTAATAACGTCAGTAGTGGCACTCTTCCATTCATACACAATGCCAGAGCCCTGGCCTTGGCACATGAAAATGGAAAAACAGCACTGATAAAAGTCATTAGTTAAAGCAGAGCACAAGTGAAAACGCCCAAAACGACCACAAGGAAGCTCTATCTATTAAAAGTTTGAAAAACATTACCGATATCCCAGTCGTCACAGTAATGTCGCCTACATCCTAAAATTGCACATTAAATCAAACATTAAGACTGGGTCCAAATGCAAACCTCATCTAAATGCCCTCCTTTGATATTTCTGACTTGGATTACTACACGGGCTACAAAAAAAAAATTATCATTGTTATCATCAAATTATCATTATTCCATTCAATACAATGAGCAACATTTCTACACAATTTACGCAACCGCTGCATCTATTTCAGCCGTATTTGTGCTTTGTAGAATTCTTATTCATTCATTTCATTTCAAAGCGTTTTACTTCCCATTATTTTTCTCTACTTCCAGCCACGTTCTCTGCTTGTTTTCTGACCCTGTGCGGTCACACTCATGATCCGAGAGACTGAATAATGATTGTGGTGATTATAGAGACATAACACAGAGGAGTCCACTGTGATTCTGCAACAGCTTTAATGGCTGACAGAGATGTGTTGTTCCAGACAGTAACACTTGCACCAATAAATGAAAGACGTTTTCGTTTTCATCATTTTTCTACTGGACTGATATACCAGCAAATTGGAATGAAAACTGTATATTTAAATCTTGTATATTGCTCTAAGTTCACATGTCTGATACTGCATATAGTGAAGTATATTGCCTTAGTTGCACGATTTGAATTTTACATCACAAGAACATTGTCCATACTTACTGTATCTATTAATCTTTACCACTCTTTGCTCACTCAAATGATTAAATCCAATATTATATATCATATTCTGCTACATATATTAGTTACATGAATAATTACATCACATTCCATTTATACACATAAGCCTTATATTTCTCTGCCGCCTCCTGATTTGTAATTGCAAATCGTCAAAACTTTAACTTATCAAATCAGCTAAAATTGCCAGACTGTTGGGGATTTGACTGAGTTAAAATCCCTTCTGGTCAAGAGGGCTTTTAATATGGCATCCCTGCTGAGTTAGCTTCAACAGCATTCCTCTCACTGTCAAAAAATACTCTAAAACTATATGATTAGCGTACGAACAATGGCACCAGATTTGAATGAATGTGGCAGGGAAATTTCTACGACTGTATTTTTTTTAAACACTCAACATTTTATAAAGTAGGGTTGGAGTGAAATGTCTCTGTAAAAGCCTGTGTAAAAACGGGGGGTTTATTCTTTCCCCTCAGTATGTCACATTTCCCATTAGAAGCATGGTAATAAGAGTAAACAATAAGAATAACAACACCGCTAATGCTCATGGAGAGACAAGACAAGTGAACAGAAGAGTTGGGAATAGAACGCTGGATTAAATATTTTGGCAACACAATACACAAACGCTCTGTAGGACCGCTGAGGCCCCAGCAAGAACAATAAGATGGATTTCAACAAAGACGCGTTTTTGTCATGACTCCTAGGTTTATTACTGTACACCCACCCTCCCCCCACACGCACGCACACATAATTGTTAGTGTGTCCTAGCATATGGCTCTACGTGGAGCCTAATGTGCATATTTGTGAGTGTGTGTGTGCCTGTGTGTCCAAGTGTGCCTGTGTGTACATTATCACTTGTCTATTTCGGGGTCATATTTGATAAGCCCTTGAGTGATGTGGCAAGATGAAGTGACAGTTTGTCAGAAAGCGGGTCATGGGGCAGTCAGTGTGTAGGCGGCCCTCTGCGGGTATAATTAGGCACTCATTACCATATCAGTCAATTACCAACAACCATTCTGGCTACTTTCTCTCAGGAATCTGCCCTTCTGGACACCAGCTCTGAAGAAGGACAGATTTTTCCTGGCTGCAGAAGTAATTATTTTTGCTGCCATTCTCCCTCCTTCCCCTTATTATGATTGCTACTGGTAAAACAATGGCTTAGGTTCTGTTGTGTTGTGTTGCTGCGGGCACCATCTGTGGTGGTGAGGGGGAGGCACAACAATACCGTCCATATGGTCAGGGCATCAGCGGCAGGCTATATCTGCTCATCAAGTCCTGTCATTGTCATCAGCCACTCTGCTCATACACATGTCACATTTACACACGCACACACATACACACACGCAGACACGCAGGACTGACACAGCAAGATATGGTCGTATCCTTATTTATGAGGGGGTTGGGTGAGCATCTGTCTTATTGAATCCATGTGGTATATTAAAATTTATACAATACATACCTCCTTTACCTGATTGTGAACCATTTCGATCAGTTTATTAGGTTAGATGGCGCTGAGAAAAACTCATCTTTTTAAATTTTTCACTTGACTGGTGCGGATATGAGGACTAATTTGTTGTATCTTGTTATCAGTTTTCATCTGCACTGATAAAAATTATTTGCCACCTCAACATCAATCCCATCCCCGCTATTGCTGATTGGTGTTGGGATGCTTGGGGCTTTTTTAGACAAACCCATCTGTTGTCTCGCACCTCCTAATCTGTAACGTAGCGTGGACACATGGACGCACACGCATCACACGCGCACGCACAAACAAAGGAGTAAATTGTCTTTCCCACTTTTCTCCATCTCAACGCTTTTAAGGATCACCAGGCAGTAAGGAATAGAACAAATAGACAGTGATCTGCATTCATTTTTATTAATGGTGTGTGTGTGTGTGTGTGTACAGCTAGCCTTGCATGCCTCCAGGTGAAACAGACACTCAGAAAGTAAAAGGGAAGAGAACAGAGAGCTTCATATCGGTCCACAAACATCACTGCATGTGTTCCTTTGTGCAGCTCCTCAAAAATTAACTCAGCACTGCGCATCAGAGAGGTGCAATACCTGTCTAGAACTGTGGGGGCAGTAGAAAAAGCAACCGAGCAGGTGATTTTTTTTGGCATCATCTACTCCATGGAAAATTGATTTTTTTGCATCTCTCAATCTTCTGTCGTGTCACACCCTGTGTAGAATAGCTGTTATCATCACCTCCTCCAGCATCGACTTAGTGGATACACTTTTTGATTAATTCTTCAAGTACAAAGCATGCTGGCTGGTATGCGAGCTCACACAGAGGAACTGAAGAATGCTGAGATCCTATTATTATACATACCGTTTACCAAAACACAGAAAGTAGATGTGAGGCACATTAGATGCAGCATCCACAAAATAAGAATGTTCTATTGAAAGAGGACACGAGGACGTGGGCTCGTGGAGAAACAGAGATCGAAAAGAGATAGAGAGGAAGAGATAGGGAGAGCTGAAAGGAGGGTAAGGGAAGGACAAAGCTGAAGGCATGTGAAAGAGATAACCGGTTATCCCTGCATCATCTCAGTCTGCATTCATCTCCGTGCCCCCCCCCACCACCCGTATCTTTTCCCATCTCTCTCTCACCAAATACAAGAAGAAACCTTGAAACAAAGCCCAGTGTGACAGTGGTATTTAATTGGCCTGCAGAATTCATAATTAACACAGCGGCTTGATCTGCAGAAAACACACCGCATGCTATTATTTGCAGACTGCTCTTGCATTTTACAAATGACACTCCACAAAGAGAAGGATCAATGTTACTTTTGCAACACCCCCCGCAGTATTCTCTGATTGGACAACCAGCCTGAGCTCATCCAAAAAGAAGTTCAACTAATAAACTAATAAAACTAACTAATAAAAGTAGCAACAAAAAGTCATGCAGTGTTTGGTTCGTGTTGTCGTTAGCAGGACGGGGATATGGACAGCCTAATACACCGGGATTGGGATATTGTTTATAGGATCAGATGAACAATAGGCAGGGGACCACTCCTCTCTCCATCTCTAGAGAGCCTCAGGCGCTATAGAAGACGGCCCTATCCACTTCTTTTTCACTTCTTTTCCTCTCCGTCTGTATCCTCCTCCTGCCCATCGCAGTCTTCCTGAACTAACCCTTTCAGCCTTTCACTCCTTTTTCCTGTCGTCCTGCACCAACATGTCCAATATGTCCCCTTCTCCTGTGTGGTTAGGCCTACCTTAGGGGCTGCTGTCCTGATTGTTTTAGACCAATCGTCCTCTGGTCCTGCTTGCCCTCTGGTCACCTGGCCCCATGCCATAGCAAACGGGATTTGGGTTTGACGGTTGCCTCTGGCAAAGTGAAGACAGACAGGGGGACAAAGTGGGTGATGGGATATCAGGGGAGGGGGTTCCAGCCCTGGGAGACAGCTGGAAGTCTCTCAGGTCCTGGTTTGTGGGGGTTTGCCACATCACAAGAGCTACAAGGGCAAAATCATTGCAGTGGGTACCCCTGTTTGTGGATTTGACCAGGATAGGGACCGTTTTACCACAGGCTGATTATTGATAAACAGGAAACATCTCAGGATAAGCAACAGATAATACAATTAAAATGAAATGATAGAGCATATGATGTACATCGAGTAGATGAAGGTTGGAACTATAAAGAGAAAACAAAGAGGAACAAAAGAAAACACCAGGCCAGACAAAGACACCCCATCAGACTTTTTGATAGCATCGAACTTTGTGAGCGTGCAGCAAAAGCTTGGCAGTTGTATTTTGCATCTGTAATTGTTACACATATTTCCTTTTTATCAAATTGCCTGAAAGGTGTAATTATGGCGGCCCCCTTGAAATATCCCTGGCGTGTTCGCTTGTGTTTGTGCGGTGCTCGGCACATATAATTTAATTTGAATTCATTACTCCCCCTCCTGTCAGTTAATATATTCATGACTTCCAATTCCCTCAGAGCTGTCCCACCACCTGGAGTGTCCTCCCTCATCTGTGTCACTCCTCCCCCGCCTCCTCCCCATCCTTCCTCCTCCTCACCCCTCCTGGCCCTGCGGGATCCCTGGGGGCCCATGAAGGGGTGTTAGGGCCAGGGTCACAGAGGCTGGTGGGGTGGGGGGACCCGCTGTCATTAGGCTGCAGTGGAATGTGTTAGCAGGGACCAGCTGGGACCAGCCAGTGCTGTCCTGGCCCTCTCTCTGCTGGTGCTGCTGGTGTGTGTGTGTGTGTGTGTGTGTGTGTGTGTGTGGTGGTGACTTGCAAATAACAATGATGAGATAGCAGAGATGGGTTGTCACACTTTCTGCACAACCTTGGTGTCTCTTTGATCCTTCGCTGTAATAGAAAACAATAGACGTATATAAGAGTGTTTGTAAAATATCCCAGCTGTCCCAGAGTGGTGTGTAATCAAAAAGAAACCACGTATGTCCGCGGAGTAAAACACATTAGGGGTTTGATTTGGGTGTTTCATGTTTCATTTGCTTGTCTTGCCCCTCTTCCTCCGTTTCCTCTTTGTCTTTCCCGTCCGGCGTATGATGTATTATTCATCCTCTGCCATAATATTACATCATTTAATCAAATAGCTCGCTGAACAGTCATGCTCCCTTGCAATTTCATAGTGGAGGAGAGAACCCAGCTTCATCTTCAAAATGACTCCTTCTTCCTTTCATATTCTCTCTATCTTTCATGTTGCACCTTTGTACCAGACTCCCAGCCAACACAGGGTGAATATGTCCCTTCTGTGCGGTAAATATTTCATGGTGGGGAGCAGCTCTAAGTTTGATCGTAGCGGGGTGCCGGTGTAGGAGTTCAAAGGAGATGGAGGGTCCCCTGACAGCCAGCCAGAACAGAGTGGAGGAGGAGAGATTGGGATAAGACAGGAGGTGGATAAAAAGGTGGAGGGGAGTAATAGAAGGAGGGTGGGTTAGGAGGAGGAATAGTCGATGCAGTTGAAATTCAGCACCACATATTTCCTGGACAGCTCCCCGGGTCTTCAACACAGTGGCAAACAAGAAGTTTAGTTGTTTTGTTGAATGTTAGAAACTTTATTCTGACAGGAAATGTGTTTCCCTCTGTATATATGAATGATTACCAAAAATCACAGCGGTGAGACTGTCAGTGCCGCAGCACAGAAACTGTATATATATATGTGTGCTTTACACGAGTGTGCATCCCCTGCTCATCTTTTGGTGTCTATTTTTGCATGAGTATGTTTGCACATCGGCGTGTGTCTGTGTATTAGATGGCAGAGAGGGGGGCTTCATTATTAATCAGGACCTTTCCCTTAGCGTGAGAGCTGCTCACACTCCACGGCTTAATGACTGAAAATGAGCCGTAATTATGGGCTGTCAGTCCAGCCCTTGGTACCCTCTCTGCTCCTCCGTCTAAAGGGTCCATGTCCCCCCCCCCAAATGCTGCACCACCGCTGCACCACACCCACACTGCCATCTCACACCATCACCACTTATCACATGCAGAGTTACAAAAACCATATAATGTGTAATATCTGTCCTGATAGAACCATCTATCCGATCTCCATCAACCTATACACATGCAGTGAAATAGTAGAGGATGCTGTACTGTTACTCCGCTGAGGATCCGTTCACTCTCTGACAAAACTTTGTTTTTATGACAACATATCTATGTTTTTTTGCAACTTCCAGACTGCAGCCCTACTCACAAATCAAGGGAGCACACATGATGGTTACCACCATTCATTATACCTCCATTTTTCCTTCCATCCTTCTCTTGTCTCTCTCTTTCTCTCACTCCTCCCTCCCGCCTGCTCTGTGCACTTAAGCTCATCGTTATGCGGTGTGTGGTTTGTCAGAGCTGATGATGAATTTGTTTATGAGTGGAGAGAGCTGATTTCCCCTGAGTGGTCTTTCTCCCTTTCTCTCATGCTCTTTCTCTCCTTCTCTCTCTCTCTCTCTCTGCATCAGTCTATCCAATCAAAGTCACCCTCATATTCCCCTCCACCCCTGCATCATCACACGCTTCTGACAGGGTTTAGTTTCAGGCAATCGTTAGTTGGAGCGGTCAGTGATCACTAGACCACACGAGGGACGCTGAAAGGGTTAACTACGGGGAATTGGATGCACATCGAGCATCCTAGTTAAATCTCTCCAATCATGCACAGTTGTGATACCATCATCATTTCATTTGTTC
>OMNV01012960.1:0-19098 GCA_900303265.1 Brotula barbata
TCTATTAGTTGAAATGTTTGCATTTTTTCTTTCTACATGCAATTGTCACATCAAAGGTCAGGAAGTAGTCCTGGTCCCAAATTCACCACTGCTTCCTTACGTGCCCTTACACCTCGAGTTACCACCTGTCCCTGATGACAAGAGATCATCCCACGTTAATCAATAAAATGCTATCCTCTATTGGACCGAAAAGAAGGCAATTTTCATACACATCAGACACGGTACGCTGTGCCTGCACAGTGGTGATGTGGATAATTCATAAGTGAATAAACTGTGACACTGTCTAAATGCACAGGAGTGCTATTTAGCCAACGGTGAATAACTGAAACAAGACACAAATTGAGAGAAACGACTGTCATGCAGTAGCATTCATTTCTCTCACATTATTGCCATATTATCACACACATTAAAAATAATCGCAACATGATTTTTTTTCCCAACATCTGGCCTCCACAGTCCACACATCCAACCTCCAATATGGTAGAGTTTATTTCCTATAAACATGTACAAAGTGCATTCAGTATTGAAGTATGTAAATGTACTTGTGTTTTCTTGCCACTGTACATTAATGAGCGGTCAAAGTTAAACAGTATGTCCTTCACAGTCACAGCAGAATGTTCGTGCATTCACTCAAGTCTGCGTCTAAAATTTGACCGATAGCAGCTGTCAGAACAGAAAGGGAATTAAATTGTACCAATAGAACCCAAATAAAACGCCTGAGTGCTCGAGATGATGATGTAACGCCTCTGTAATCCACTTTCACTTTGTGTCACTTCCTTTTGCGCTCTCTTTGTTGATCTGTTATTTTTCATCTCATGCTCATCAGTTTTATTAACATGAAAAGAGACCAACACAGCAAAATAAGCGAAGAGAAGAGAAGAAGAGCACATTTTGTGTCCCTTTGCTGGAGCAGGAGCTCATGTTTCATCCTCTGTCGATTCCTTTAAGATGTGTCTCTGAGGAACGCAACTATTTCCTTTAAACTTTCACTTTCTTCATTCTTCTTTGGGTTTATTTGTGTTCAGAGTAAATTTGAAATATAGTTAAATTTGCTTCTCATTCCTGGCAACAGAATTGGAGGAATAATGTTTGAAATTGGGGCGCCGAGAGAGCTCAAACATGTTGGGTGTTGTTGACGAGTGAGTGTGGAGTCTGCAGTGATGCGGAGAGCAAAGTTCTCCATTTGCCAATCACTCTTCTTTTTGACAGTTAACTTCAATATGGCGATGAGCTCTGGGTAGTGTCCGACAGAATTAGATCACAGATACGACAGACTGAATGGGTCTTCTCCACGATGCATCTAAACTAAAACTAAACAAAAAACTAAAAAATAGATATCATTAAATAAAAGTACTAGAGTATTGACCGTATTATGTGATAGTGTTCAGATTAACAACTCTTCATTGATCTTATCTAACAGGAGGAAGAGCACTTACCATTCACTTCAATGAAGCTTTTCAAACTTTATTTAAAAAAAATAACTACTTTATCACAAGCTGTCAAGCTATTATGACAAAAGTAGTGAAGTAAAAGTATAGATTTTTGTTTATTTATGTAAAATAAAAATTAGCAAAAAAATGTGTTAACTCCTACTAAAGTACAAAGTTTCCTAACACATACTTAAATATTGTCGTGAAGTATTTTTACTTTGTTACTTTACACCACTGATGCAAATGCTGTCAGTGGGGATAAATTAGCAATGCAGCTTCACCATCAATTCACTCACTCTCTCACTCACTCTCTCACTCACTCACTCTCTCACTCACTCACTCACTCACTCACTTATCCTGTGAGGAACCCACCCGTTGCAGTTTGAAAGTAATTTAAAAATGTATTCTTCCCTCAGAATTTCAACCCAGCATTTATTATTCACAGTAAAACATCACTGTTTGGTTTCCTACCAGACGACCAGAACTCTCTAATTGTTTTCCTTTCTCGGTAACTTGTTTCACTTCCGTGACTTTTCATTATTAGAAATTTCTATGACTTTTACAAAACCCAATAACACATCAAATTCCATTTTCTGTTTGCTGCGCTCACTTTTCATTTCCATTTGTCATACTGGACACCGCAAAAAGTTTTTTGGGGGGGGGGGTCAATGCCAAACAAATTCATCATTCCTTCCTCTGATGATCATCATCATCAGAGGAAGAGTCTGATGGTTGGAGGTTTTCCCATGAAAACTAAGTATTCTGTTTGTATTCATTTGTGGGCTAGATAAGTGTGTATATGCATGTGTGTGTGTATTGCGTGCATCAGTGAAAAGCAGGTGTAGTTCGCCGCATCTCTGACCCAGTGTGTGTGCCTGTTCAGAGCAAATACGGCCCAGATAATCCCTGTGGTGACTCACCTGTGACATGGATTATGACAAAAATATCCAGACACATACAGCGTAAAAAAACAGAAATGAACTGCTCCTGAATCCCTTTTCTCACTTAACAAACGTGCAGAAATCACAGCGGGTTTTGTTATCGTATTTCAAAGGGGGAAACATTCAACAACCACAGGGTGCAGTGACACACACATTCACCCAATTTCACATTATTATGCTAAAAAGTGACAGAAACCCTGAGACTCAGCTGTGTTATCTCTGCAAAAAGGGATTTGATTTTCTCCTCTGCTTGTATGACCCTGATAACCCATTAAAGTGAACATTCTGTTAGAGCCTGACAGGACTCGACTGCTCACACAAGGTCAGGTGATCTCAGACGTCATTTACACTCTATGATTGGCAGAACGAGCAAATAACCACAAATCTCCCAGATTGGATGTCATAATTCTAGGAGTCTTTTGTATTCTGATGTTTTTTGTTGATCTGTCTGGATTATTTTGTCAGTAGAGCTGACAGCCGTTACTAATTTAATGCCCCTGGTGGAAATTTGTGGAGGATTTAAAGCTATGGGTTGCTGATATGTGTGTGAAAGTAAACACTAAACCTGGGAAAGATCATACAGTGTGAATAAATAAATAATAATAATAATAATAATAATAATAGGCTGGATTTAGACAAGACTTCTGCATTTCACTCATCTTTCGAGCTCTGCATTCTGTTTTCTTGTCTGCTTAATAACTACCTCCCTGTATTTTTACTAGCATATTGCTGTTTCAGTATATTCCCAGTTTTACCTAAAAATCCACCTGGATTCACCTGGAAGGATTACATTTTCACACAGAAAAACTGGGACAACCTGCTGTCTTGTGAACCTGTGCGTCTGTCTGACTGCCAGCGCTGCAGACAGGCACCAGGGAGATGAATTTTTTTTGGCCCTAAAACTCCTCCTATGACAAAACAGGCCGTGTAATCCACTAAATTTCACCAAACTGACACTTCTGTGGTGCTGTGGAGTCAAATCATGATGAAAAGGCCACAGAAAACAAAGCCTCAATCTCTTTTCTGTGCTCAATCAGGAAACAGACTTTTATATTCATGGGGACGTTGTTCTGATGTGTGCGTTTATGAGCGGTGTTTGAAGAAGAAGAAGAAGAAGAAGGGTACTTTATTGACCCCCTTGGGAAAATTATTCTCTGCATTTTACCCATCCTCAAATGAGGAGCAGTGGGCAGCCAACACACACAGCACCCGGGGACCAACTTCTATCTTCTATCTTTTCTTGGTCACGGACAACGGCAGGAGTGATTAACCTAACACACATGTTTTTGTGAGGTGGGAGAAACTGGAGCACCCGGAGGAAACCCACACTGGCACGGGGAGAACATGCAAACTCCACACAGAAAGGATCCCGGGATTCGAACCGACGACCTTCTTGCTGTGAGGCAACAGTGCTAACCACCACGCCACCGTGCCGCCGTTTGTATTCTAATGAAGTCATTATTTTTTTGCAGCTCCGTATTATGTATTGCTGTCAAGATGTATTAATTTAGTCCATTTAGGCCTCAAATATTTGGACACCTACAAAGTTATTGTTCTTTTAGCAGTCTATCACAGCATAATGCAGCACATTGAATTAATTTATGGCCTCAATATGCAGATTTTCAACTCAATTTGAGTCTATTTACATCCAAATTGGGTGAAAAGTGGCAATTTGGTTCTGCCATTCACATCTGGCATGTATGGTTCTGGATGACAAACCTCCAACCAATGTCTATTTACAGTACATTAACACATATGGTCCACACATCCATTCTCTCCCTTTTTCGGGGCTACGTGTTGATTCTACACGTTATTAATCCTCGAGAGAAATTCATCCAACTCCAGCCATGCATTCCCACAGTCCTCATTTGATCGTTCCAGTTCCAGTCCAACATCCTCAAGGACGCTCCTTAGGCTTTACTTCTGGAGGAATCGAGGAGGCTCGGTGGAGGAGCGATGAGTGACGTAACATGAAATCATTCCCTGCAGAAATCTGAAATCTGCTCCTGATTGGGCAGATTCATTGCAACTGCACTGACGGGATACTGTCACGGAACTTTGATCAAACGTGTCAATAACAGTAAAACTGCTGCCATTTTGTGGCGACATCATTAGCCCAACAAGACTGGATATGTTAATGTGTTTTGTATAGCTCAGATTAAAGTGCTAATTCTTTTTTAAATAAAGAAAAGGGAATTAAGTCAATTTTCTGTGTCATTTTTGTTGTAAAACTCAATAGATTTTTAGTTTTTACACTCATCCCTGTATTGGATTTTTCATTAACAGTACCTAACCTGACATTCACAGGAAAAAGTGTCACATGACAACATGCATAAACATGAAGAGAGAAAACTGCAGATGAAAAAGTCTTGACTCCACATATAAAAAAAACAAAAAAAAAACACCAGTTCATTCAAAAGAAGACATCGAGAGACTTAAAGAAAGACGCCGTCCTACAATCACAATTCACCACTCTAGCATGTCTCACAATTCCTCGTTTCCTCGTGTTTAGCTCGGTTTTTTGAGTCCGTTAATCCTTAATCTTTCCCCACACCGCTAACACGACAACTGAACCAACCGAGGATGCATTCCCCTTCACCCTGCTGCTACGGTCGCATTCGTAGTTTCACTGCAGTAAGTATAACGACAATAAAAATCTTTCTGATTTCTCAAGGAATTATAGGAATGGCTGGTCACAAACCTGCAGCTATTAACCCCTTAAAATGTCAGTCAGGAGAGGAAAACACATAACTAAGGATTACCGCTTCAATAAAACATGGGCCTAAACCCCTTTGGAGATGATTTTAGCATACAATCAGCCTGTAGTGCAGCCTGCACGCATGCTGAATGATTGCAGCTGTTGTCTCGCTCGCCATCTCATCCCGACGCCTATTTCACATCAGACGTTAAGTACGGGGAGTCGTTCAGAAATAACACTGTCTTGGGAGAATCACACCATTTGGGGCTGATACGTGTCATGCAGTAATTTCATATTTTTAAGAAGCTATAAAGGAGCTGGGAGACCAGAATAGTGTGGGCGGTGTGGGCGCTTGGAAGGCTTGTTGAGGAATAGTTCTGACTCTTCACAGGAGCCTTTATTTCACGCTGCTGTCATCAGGAGGTAGCACTATGCAGAGTGCTGGAGGTCACGCACGGATCGTACGATTGTGGGTACAAACTATAGAAACGAGCATTTACACACACACACACGCATATACAGTATATATAATAAGAAGCTGAATCTGGAGGCCTTGAAGTCCCTGAATGCATTTGTGGACAGAACTCAAAGGAATCATTTACAGTTACAGTCTGTTGCTGTGTGGCTCACACTTCCAAACAAACCCAAGAAATTCATCTCACACGAGGCTTAATATCAAAACATTTCTATTGGCCCTCACACCTTCGCCTGGCAAACTCAGCTCGTGGTTCAGGTTTTCCCACCAAATAGTCTCAAGAAATTTGACGCATTAGGAATGGCGATGATTAGTGCTGTGCCGCGCCAATATACCAGCTGGAATTCAGCCTGTTATCACATTCCACACAGGACATCAAACCTCATATCTGGCACTTCATTGTTCTTAAATATATATGGGTCAATAGTTTACTGTGAAATTGTGAGATATTTAATTTGATTGAATTTTCATTCAACCTTTATGTAACCAAATATGAATAAAACATGTTTCAAGTGATACCTGGCAAGACAGCAGCCATCATTACTACAATAAAAAAAAACAAAAAAAAACCAAATCAAATCACCATGACACACTTTTACAAGACAAATCGAATAAACAATAATCAGAGACGTTTCCGGTTGAAACAGTTGGACTTTTCAAACAGTGTTACTGTGGACAAATCTGGGTTTGGTGGAATTACAGCACTCATCTCCAGTAAATGAAATGTCTCACGTGGGGACTTTAAATGATTATTATTTTTTTAAATGATTGTTATCATACTGTGATATAAGTAGTGCACAGAGTTACTCTCTGGTCAGTACAATGGGATATTTTTCACTTGTGGTACTCCAACATTCATCTTGGTTGCCTCCCATCCTATCATACCTACCATTTTCACAACCTGTACTATACACACACAAACAAAACACAAAACACACACACACACACACAGGAAGCATTATCCAATCACCCAATCACTTGAAACACCTGATTGAGCCTCTGTGTGCATCTTGAACTCATGAAGTGGATGCACCAAAGGAAATGAGGATGAGAGCGCTCTGCCTCTTTCCTACATGATGCAGAGGCTTCCTCTCTGTCCATCATCCTTACATCAGTCCTGCTAACAGGCGGAACTGTCTTCAAAACGTGGATCTTCGGACCAAAGACCGTTTCTGCTGTGCAAATCCTAAAAGCTCGGAGTCAGACTGCAGCCCGTGGCTCATTCTTAACAATTCTACACACAGAGAGGACGTTCACAGCGGCGAGGCTGAGAGCAGCCACGTTTCTCTTGAAAGTCCAAGAGAACATAATTAAAATCTAAGGGAATTTTGCACGGCTCAGACCTCCCTGGCCAAGTTTAAAGCAATTTGTTGTTCCAGCAGCTGTTTCACTTTGATATGTTGAATTAAATAATTGCGCTGGGCTTAGCGTGGCGTTCCCCCCGCCTTCCAGTTCATAATTCAGCGTGACGGGAAAAAGACTTCTGAGGGGAAAAAACTGGAAAATGAAACGACATCAGACAACTTTCATGCTGTCCAAAGGTTTACACAGAGATTTGGTTTAGTCTGCCTTATTATGGGACTGAGGTGATGTACTAATCTATAAAACTCAGACAACTCCGGAAGGTTCCGCCCCCGGACACCGACCAGACTCGCAGCATGGCCTTTCAGCCCCGGCCATCAACTCTATTATCAATACAACAGGTGAGTCACAGCCGTCCGTCATCACCGCTGCATAATAACAAGAAGAGGCGAAGTGGCAAGAGCGGCCATGACGAGATATCACAAATGCGATGCGACAACTGGAGCTTTTCGAACGGCACGTCCAGCGTTACCGCGACTCTGTTGTCCAGCTTCGGGAGGAGAGGCAATGTCAATTTGCAGCCGTCGGGCAGTGTGCGGCGACATCCCTCAGGGGTCTACCCAACCACGTAACCGAAGCAAACTCAAAGGCGTTGTCGAGGCGAGGGAAAGGAAATTATAAGGACAAAGTAAAGTTGAACACCACAAACTAACTTTCTGAGAGCGCCGAACACCACAGATAGTTGACATTTCTGAGAGTGTGGGGGTGGATTTTTCCCGTTCAAAAATGAATAGATAGAGAGCAGAGTGTATTGCCTTTCAAACTCAGCACGACTAATGAAATGGCAGCAGGCAGCTCAGGTCATTGACGTGTGTGTGTGTGTGTGTGTGAGAGAGAGAGAGAGAGAGAGAGAGAGAGAGCGCTGCAGGGCCATCGCTCCACTCCAGCCCAAGCTCAGCCGGTGTAAACCAGGTTGAGGACGGGATGGAGCAGCTGTTCCATCCAGTAATCAGCCTCAGCATATGACAGCCTGCTCCTAACGGCCTGTAAACACACAGCCGAGCCAGGAGCCGTTCACTGGCTCACACATCGCACACATTTCTCACTGAAAGGTAGATCCATACAACTCCTGGGCTCCGGGTGACAAAGTAGCGAGGGGAGGTGAGTGACCATCAACCTCCCTCCCTCCCCTCTGTCCTCTGTCTTCGCTGTGGTTTTACTGGTATTAACAATAAGGAAGCGTGTATGTGAGGCAGGAAGTCACTGAAAACACAAGCAACATCCCTCTTCACTCAGAACGGCGTTTCAGTCTGTGCACTGCTCGGAAGAAGGACTGTGCGCACGCTCAAAGCTGTCAGTATGTCGGCTAAATTGGTTTGATTTACGAGCGTGCTGCCGGTGGACACCGATGTCCCGCAAAGCCACGCGGGGAGGAAGAGGGAGCTCAGGCGGAAACGATTACAAGAAATCACGGACGATGATGGCGCGGTGTGAGGAACGGCGTCCGAGATCAGATGGCCGCGGTCTGAATCGGAAAATGAGTCCGTCCTTCTGCTGCAGCCCCCTGGGATTTCATTTGTTTCAAAAACTTTCAACTCGGTATACACTCACCAGGCGTGCTGCTTCAGTCCACAGGCACGGAAATCAGCAGGAGTCACGCTCTCCAAACATAAACTGGATGTAATTGGCCCAAATTTTTTGTAAGCAGCATTTTTGCGCACTGTAGGCGATGCTGAAAATCTGGTTAAGAGTGAAGAATCATAAAAGGTTCGGCGGCCCTGCGAGTTTCTCGGTGTCTGCTGCTCTGGAATAGTGAAGAATCTGAAAAACAACTGGATCATAAAGACGCGGTATGAATTCAGATGATCTACTCTGTAATCAGTCAACTATTAAATGACGACTCACACAGTTAGTCCGTCTGTTTTTCCAGCCCTCTTTTCAAAGTTTGGTGTCTTCAGCTGCGTCGCCTTTGTTTCAATAAAGCGCCGATCGCGGTTTCCACCGTCAACGAACGAGAGAACACGCGATTATCTCAGACAGCTTAATCCGGCCGAGCTAATCAAGTTCTGACGCAAAAACCAAATTAAGACAGTGCTTAACATGATTAGTTGATCTGGATATGATCTTGGATCAGTTAAGCCACATTATGAAGAACAGCTCTTCATGCTGCCTCAAACAGCCTCAGCGTGGTTCTTCAGGTTCACGAGAATCGTGTGTGATTATTGAGTTCAGACGAGCCCAAATCAATCACGAGTCCAGGGGCTCATTTCTTCCTCCCTTCGTGATTAATATGTTTGTTTTTTATGATGATGTGCTGCTTTTTATGCATGCATTTATCTTATATCTATCCATCAAATTGATGGGAATTAATATCTATCATCCCTACTAACATAAAGTATAATCCAGTAAAGTTCAGACGCTGAGTGTGGAGAGCTGAACAGACTACAGAGTTTTTCTTTGAAATAGAGAAAGTGCCATCCAACTCCTCTTCTCTGATCCAAGCAGACTTTCATCCTCTTCTTTCCCCGCAAGCCTGTTTTTCTACCAGCACTTCACTTTCTTTGTCTGCTGTGTTTCTCATGGAAATTTTGTTTGATGGAGACACAGTTGGTACCAAGTACACACTCAGTGTGTCAGACTCATGTTTGATGCTGCAGCGAACATGCGTTTGGATAATATATAGTCTGACTTATTTTCAAAATTACATTTTATTGACTTTGCTGCTCCTCATTCAACTATTATTGGAATTTATTGAGTGTTCTGGAAAGTGTTGTGCTGGAAGAATAACCTACACCCAAAGGTTTCTTCCACTAGCCGAATCACAGCCAATCATGTTTCACCGGCTGAGTATCCTCATTCCAGACATCCTCAGGAGCAAAGTTCAAGCTGAGAACAAATTGTGACCATTTCTTATTTACAAACTGATAGAAACATTGTTCCCTCCCTATTCCACAACTGCAAAACAAACAAAAAATAGATTTTCGCCAACACTGATGATGTAGACTGGCACGGCCGTAATTCAGACAGTTTGTGGTGCTCCACAGACGATAGGAGGACCGCAGACACACAGGCTGTCTGATTCAGGAAGACTTACAAATAAATAGACTTAAGTTTTTCCGGCTCCAGCATCAAGTGGCCGTCATGTCTATAAATGAATTAATGGGATAATGATGAGATTAATTTATGTATCTCATTGTTTATCTTCGGTCCTGCTGGCCCAGTTCAGTGGAAATGAATACAGCTGATGTCCAAAACAAATCATTTTACTTTCCCAGCACCGATGTAAATGAGGGTCTGAGGGCAATTTCCACATGGGATACCCCAGCCTCCGTATTAATTGGCAGAGGAAACTCTGATTATGCAGGAACACCGCCCTAATTAAAGCTCAGCATGCGGAGAATAATTTAGATTTCGGTCTCATGTGTTTTTAATGGAGGATACCTCAGCATGTTTAATGTTTCCATACAGGAACTGATGGGAACCCAGGACATATTCCGTCTATATGATCCCTGTGAAGCTGCAGCATCAGCATCACTGCTGGGATGTTCCAGGGTCTCGACCTTATTGTGGTCATCATGGGGGATTTACAGCCATCTGCTGCAGGAAGTGCTCTGTCTTTATATGTGTGGGTGTGTGTTTGAGCGGTTTATTCCTCTCTTTGTATTCTTGTCACTCTCATGTCCTTCCTACAGCACATTTCTTCTCTTCCTCTCTGTCACTGACTTTCACTCACACTGTCATAATTCACTGTTGAGTAAAAGGTCGACTTTAAAGATCAGAAAGGTCATTTTTTAGGAGAGAAGTATCCGTAAAACCATACAGCTCCATCTCCTGTTTGAAATATCATTGGTTGACAGCACCTTATAGTTTGCTGGCATTTATGAGCTTTCAAATATTATATAACGTCAAGCAATATGAGAAAACAGCAGTGATAGAAGGTAATAAAAACAATGCAGAAATTACCTCTTGGTGCAACGCTACATGACAGAAGAACCATAAAACAGAGACAGAGAGAGAGAGAGAGAGAGAGCGTATAATCACTATGCAGAGAATCATTCAACTGTGGCCTTGGTTGGTAGCATTGCATGACAAAGGATGAGGAAGGTGGGGGTTCAAATAATAAACGGGGGTGGGAGGTGATAGTTGGATAAATAATAAATGAGGGAAGTCTTAGGGGTTGTTTTGGTTGGCCATGGTTTGCCAGAACCAACGTCATCAGCGGTTACTATACTAACACGATCGTTTCGCCGGAGAAACTTTGCAACGGCAGCTGCAGCAGCCTCCATTTTCACATCCCTACTCATCTCATCCATGATAAAAAATGAGATACATCGTCCGGCCTAAATAAAGCAGATGTAGGACGGGAGAAAGGTCAAAATAATACATGCGAGAACATCTAAATAAATATGAATGCAAATCCACAGAAATCCCAATAAATCAACAGTCTATTTACTGTTAATAATTTAGCCTTGTTTTCTGTTAGGATATTGGCCCAAAAAGCCTGAAAGTATTATTCAGCGTTCGGACTAATTACAGTATACAGTGGCGTAATATGGCAGAGGACATGATGGTTGTGCCTTCAGGCTTTGTTTAGGATGTTACTAATGACGCCTCTTACATAATGTATGCTGATGGTGATTATATAACATGATGAAACAATAATACGATACAACATAATATAATGTAAATGGTCACGATGTGCGTATTAACTATGGATGAATGATGGGGCCTGTTGTAATTTCCTTGAAAGCCTTTGTGTGCCCTGAGTCATTGCACCCGTTTATTATTTACGGGGTTGTGGAACCTACAACACATCTCCCTGCTTGCTGCTGGTTTTCGGGACGCGTCTACATTTGAAGGATCACAGATCACAGTCACAATAAAAAAAAAACTAAGAGTGGAAGGGGTGCAGCGATTTCGAAGACCTCATTTGTTGTTTCATTTTCACAAGCCAGTGTACGCTTGATGTTCACGTTTGTCTGAAAGTGACATTCCTTCATTTGTCTTGTTTAAAGGAATCTAATTATAACACCATTTTGCATAGTGTTTTTGTTATGAAAGTCATCCAGTTTTTAGGTGTTGTGCTTCGGTCTGACTCCCCACCAAAGTGACTTCTCACCTGCTGTGTCTCGCAATCCGTTGTTCATTTATGCACGTTTTCAATCATTTTCTCGTTAGATGGCTGTAATTTGTCCAATTAAGTTGATGAAAGTTGAAGTTGTTAGAATGTGGTAAAGCACATTTTATCCATTGGGGATGTTTTTGGATGGATTCCACAACAAAAGGGCAACAGAAGACAGCGTTTATTAATTGCCTCAAAACCGGAACACGTGGAGATATCTGACACAAATTTAGTGGACTGATTGACAACAAGTGTGGGTACCAGAAAATGAAGAGTTTACAAAAACGTACTACTGTCACTGAGAGGAAATCTCTGCATTTAATTGATACAAGGTCGCTCATGTAGCAACATCAACCTATATACAAATCTCCATCCCTCCATCCCTCCATCCCTCCATCCATCATCTGTACTGCTTATCCAAGTCAGGATCGCGGTGGGGCGAGAGCCTATCCCAGCAGACATTGCGTGAAAGGACAGGTCCCTGGAGAACATCGCCTGTCCATCGAAGGCCCAGCACATAGAAGCAGACAACTCAAACACACTCCCTTTCACACCTGGGCTATTTATCTACTCGCATATTGTTGTTTTGTCAATCCCCACTTACTCCACACTGACACACACGGTATGTCAGCATTACAAAATAGATAATATTTGTGCAAAGGTGTGTCACAAGTCTTTAATGTGACTTTAAATCCTATTCTTCTTGTTATCTGATAAAGATTTAATATAAAGGCTGATAACCCACAGGCAGGGAGATGAAAGGCAGCACAGATATTCTACAAGATGACTTATTACATAAAGCGGAGGTAATAAACACAATGCCAGATGCTTTCACAGAACTTAATGTCATATAAACTCATGCTGAGGGCGATTAGAGCGTCAAACCACCTCTGCACACACACACACACACACACACACACACACACACACACACATACATACACAGCTCGTACTATAAAAAGAGTATACATCCTTAGTTAATCATCTCCCACGAGCAACCAGCAAGGTCAGGGCATAACAAGCACAAACTAATTGTGACTTCTGTGGTACAAATTGTAACATTGTTATGATTTGCAGTTAATACGAATCTCTTTGCTTTCAGCTCATTCTGTCCCTCTTTACCAGGAAAACAGTTTGTTCTTGTTGGGGAACATCTGCTTCCTGCAGCACGTGTTCCACCTAAATCAAACTGCATCCACTGTGACCGTCTGCCTGCTACAGTAAGCAATTCTGTGATATAGGCGAGGTCGCAGACGTAAAGTCCCCCCACATATAATACAGGGTCTTAAAGCCATTCGTCAGGAGCAGCAGCTTCAGTTCAGCCATTTTTCTCTTTTACCTTCTAAGTGTTGCTAATATATTAATGTATAAAGAGCCTCCGAAACAGCTCAGCTATGTAAAGTGATGATATAAGTCATTTTAATGGCCATTGTGATACAGATAATACGGAGGAGAGCGGCTGAAATGGCCCATAGTTTTTCCAATATTACAACAAATGAGAACACCTGATATACTATACTGATATACCTGATGATTGAGAGAGCACTCAAACATTCATTAAATACTGTTGTCTTCAAAAAAAAAAAAAAATAGAATGACAGAAAAAGGAAAGCAGCATCAAAAGGTCCACACCACAAATTAATGGACAGCATGGCAGCCATAATAGCTAGTCAAATGATTGAAACATTTTACGTGGCACCACTGCCTCTGAAATTTATACTCTGGGCTACAGGAAACATACTGTTGCATAGTGGAGGATACTAAAACCCTCAAAATCTTTAACAAATAGGAATTCAGTTCTTACTATTTGTTTTGAGCTTCTAATGTGCATTCTTGCCACACAAAAAAAACAATGTTAATCAAAAAATTGACGGCATAATGAATCATCGGCCCGGCTGATGTATTGTCTATCGCTACTCAGATAGACTCAGTTTATGTAAACAATCTGTGTTCCGATCAAAAGTGTTTGCCCACCGTGGAATTCTAATTTAAACCCAATACCAATCCAAAACGATACATCTGTACTGATGTGATTTTCACGACGGTGTGATTTCCACTCCTACCAACCGCAACTGTAGCAGCACTGGTAAAGCACTAGAAGGCGAAAATCAGGCAATTTTGTGTTCCGAGTCTATTCATTCTCTTAAAACATTCAATTTTCTTGACATTTGGTGTCTTTGTAATTTTTTTTTTGGATATATTATGACTATATTCTCCTTCAATGGTCCTCAGACTACATTGCTTTAACAAACGTAGGGTGAAAGTATACTGTACATTTCATTTTGGATATGCAACAAAGTAAAAGTAACGATTTGCAAAACCAAACATACAGTAGAAATACATTGGAAACACACCTTGGTAGTGTAATTATATATATATTGTTTAATTACTTCTTCCATAGAGCAGAATATGGCGCAGCAGCAGTGCAGTGTGAAGCTCAGTGATTTGCTGCTCGTCACTCTGTCTTTGAAAGCCCTGACCTGCTCTGGAGTGTCAGATTGTGATTCATATTGGTCTCTCCCGTGGGCGCCCCCTGTGGCAGTCTGGCTCTGTGTTCCCTCAGCATGTGAAATCAGCTATGGGACGTTTTCCTTCAGATGGCACCTGAAGGGCTTTAATAGTCACTGACACTGTCCATAACTTCCACTTCCTGCTGCCAGACACTGAAATGAGCTATGGAAATGTTTGATGTTCACCTCCCTCTGCTTTCAAGGACTCACATATCTGCAACTTTCCTCTCCTTCCTTTATTCATGCCTTCTCCCTTACCCTTCCCTCCCACATTCCTCCCATACCCCTGCCTTCCCACCCTTTTCCCTTCCCTTGTCCCACATTACCTTTTTTACCCTGAAAATTTCATGAACAAACCTGGCCAGGGTTTCTGAACATTACGTCACTAAAAGAAAATGGCTGAAATACACATTGGTCTACCAGCTTGGCTCTACTTTAACCCCTTAAACACTTCTAAATTAGTCCACTTACATTAATGGGTGTTTTCACATTACAGACCCACAAATGATTAAAGGCCCTTTCACATAGGATGTCGCTTACCTTGCGCAACTACGAATTTTCACCGAGAGTGTGCCGCGAACTACATCGCTGAGCGCAGCGCCCAAAGTTCAATTTGATTGAACCGGTTCCCTGCTGCGCTCGGGAGCTAAGTTGGCCACAGCCAAAAGAAACAAAGCAGCGAGCCAGAACGGAGGCGGATTTTCCAACCGTCATTATACGGCACCAACGCAAGAGTAAAACCGTGTTTCGGAGATCGCTGAACTATACGTTGGTAAACTCGTGTCAAACAGAAGTAAATGTGTGTTTCGGATATTGACGGGAGAGCTTTCCTCCCGGGGTCTTCATACAGTAAATGTTTCTACAGAAGAAGAATATGGTTTTGGTTATCACTGAGAGGGCTTGGCCCCCGCAGTCTCGATACTGTAAACTTGCTTCGTACAGCTCAGCGATCTTCAAAACACACAATTTGGAGATCGATAAACACACAGTTTTTTTGGACAAAGTATTCATATCTGTCAAAAATAAGGATAAGGGTTGTAATGGTTTATAAGGGATTTTTCACTGTGTATTTTCTACTAGACCTTCGTCTTCAGGACTCCTGTGGCTGGTGTCTCTGATACTCCACTGTTTCATTTGTGCCGAAAACTTGATTAAAATGTTGCTGCTCCAATTAGCAGTATTGAAATATTACGACTTTTTGCTCGTAAAGAATAATAATGAAATTATCCAGGTCCTTATCAGACAGTGAATAATGTGAATTAGTGTAACACATTCATCAGCTTGGCTCTTGAACAGTGTTTTTAAAGAAGGTAAAGTTCAGCAAGAGCACCCATCCATCCGGAACTCTGCATCACACTCACAGCCAGCGCTTAAAATCTAACTGAAGTGATGCTCCACACTAATAGCAGCACCCCTCCCCCAACACACACACACACACACACATATACACACCCCACATCTAATTGTCAACACTTTGTTCCTGGCAAGCCCCTCAGCTTAGCTTTGCTATATTTGACGATAATGAATTCACTAGAATTTTTAACTACAGCGAACGTGTCGTCTCACTGAGCATGTGCCCATTTATTACAGCAGCCGGCGGCGGCTCGCTAAATAAGAACAAATAGCAGCCATGCCATAATCACCTCCAGCATTAGCTTTAATGTCGTTACCACGGTGAGTAATGCAGCGGGAGGCCATCAGGCGTGCAGCATGTGGATGTGTAATGATATTAGGAGATTATTGAGATGGAGTATGGTAACTGCCACTTGATTCTCCCCTCCATCCCAGATTCCCTCTTTCCTCAATGTGTCTCTCTCTCTCTCTCTCTCTCTCTCTCGCTCTCTTATGTCAATTTTTATGTCGCTCAGTCCCTCGCCTCTCTCATTGTCCCCTTCTCGCTTCAGCCCGTCGCACCTTTACTTCTAAAATTGCTCACATTTCTTCTTCCCGTGTGAGAGGAACGTGCTTCGCCCCTTTTCCTGATTTCTATCTCTCCATTTCGCCCTCTATTCTTTCTTCCTCTTCTCTCGTGTGGCTCCATGACTTCCTGTAATAGTGCGTGTGAGAGAATGATTCTCCCCCGTATCTTGCACCCGACGCAAAGCCTGTCATTGCTATCGTACCAATGTAGTTGTGTTTTCCACGCCCAGCGCCCACCTTGTGCTCGTATGCGTGTTGGCCTTAAAAAGAGGAGTGGTCAGGCAAATTGTTGCCGCATTGCTATCGTGGGGCAGCAGGACACGTTTGCGCTTTAAATGAATTCAAACCGACACCAACAACGAGGAGTCGGCACGCAGGGAGGAGGTGAAGCAACTGACAATCTGGTGTGAGGAGAAAAACCTGCTGCTCAACGTGAAGAGAAAACAGAGATCATTGTTGACTTCCACGTTTCTTGGTGTCCACATCTCAGACGACCTCAGCTGGTCAGTCACCGCCACTGTCACAGCCAGCTCATCAGTGCCTCTGTGTTTTGAGTCGCATGAAGAAGGCAAAACTCCCTCCCTCCATCTTCATCGCATTCTACAGGGACACGATAGAGAGCATCCTGATCAGCTCTATCACTGTTAACGCGGAAACTGCACCGCTTCTCACCGCAAGATACCGGAAAGAGTAGCGAGAAAGGCAGAGATAATTATAGGATACCCCCATCACAGACGTCTAGAAGTATTTATGTTTTGTTTTTGAGAATTTAACCATTTCACAGAGAAACGTAGGTAGGCTAGGCCTATACTATTTCATCCATTTAAGCACACACACAAAAAACATGTGTGTTAGGTTTATCACTCCTGCCCTGACCAAGACAAAGGTAGAAGATCTGGAGTTGGTCCCCGGGCGCTGTTGTGTGTGTGTGTGTGTGTTTGCATTTGCATGTGTTGGCTTTCCCACTGCTCCTCATTGAGGATGGGTAAAATGCAGAGAATGAATTTCCCCAATGGGATTAATAAAGTACCCTTCTTCTTCTTCTTCTTCTTCTTCACACAATTTAATGTTAAGACACTTAAGTTATCATTAATGCTGACATTAAAGTTTTCAAGTGTATATGTAAGTGTATATGTATATATGTTCATACATATATATGAAAAAGTAGCCGACAGATAGCCCCATCTTCAAAGAATGAGGAAACTAACCCAGAACTAGTAAACACACATGAGGGGGAGTTAACCTGCAGCGCGGTCAGATTTCGTCCACCTGTTCAAAGATGATGTCAACAAAGCAGGCGGTCATCTGATGGCATTCTTGGTGTCCTACCGATTCAACCCACCTGACAATGGTGCAGAGACACACATGCACACCCACATCTTCACACTACACACACAAATAGCACACAGAAACAACACCCAGAGATGTGTGTTCCATGCTCTAGCACGAACGCATTGGAGGTGAGAGAGAATCTGTTTTCTCTGGTCTCCTTCTTTTCTTCGTCCTTACGTGGGATGTCTACCATTTCCCATCATTCCACTGTTTGTGTCAGAGCAAAACAAAACATGAATCTTCTTTCATCGTCTCAGTCAGAAATTACAAGCTGCCAGCCAGAAACAACAATTAAGCTAAATCTGAATCCCGACATTAAAACTCAACACCTTGACAAAATCCCACCAAGCGTTTGACAAATGGTTTGAATCAGCTTCAATTTCCCAATTCTCTTCCTTTCATTTCCTTACTCCCATATCTTTCCGATCACATTCCCATTTCCTCTCTCCCGCTTTACCAAATGACTCCCATTCCCACACTTAAAATTCCTTCCATTTTTTCCTCAAACGATTACCATTCCTATACCCCACCTTTCCAATCACATGAATTCTCAACGTTTCCAAATGTATCCTATTCCTACTTCAACGTTTCCAAATGCATCCTATTCCTGCTTCAATGTTTCCAAATGCATCCTATTCCTACTTCAACGTTTCCAAATGCATCCTATTCCTACTTCGAGTCTCCAAACGCATCCTATTCCTACTTCAACGTTTCCAAATGCATCCTATTCCTACTTCAACGTTTCCAAATGCATCCTATTCCTGCTTCAACATTTCCAAATGCATCCTATTCCTACTCCAACGCATCCTATTCCTACTTCAACGTCTCCAAACGCATCCTATTCCTACTTCAACGTTTCCAAACGCATCCTATTCCTACTTAAACGTTTCCAAATGCATCCTATTCCTACTTCAACGTCTCCAAATACATCCTATTCCTACTTCAACGTTTCCAAACGCATCGTATTCCTACTTCAACGTTTCCAAACGCATCCTATTCCTACTTCAACGTTTCCAAACGCATCCTATTCCTACTTCAACGTTTCCAAACGCATCCTATTCCTACTTCAACGTTTCCAAATGCATCCTATTCCTACTTCAACGTCTCCAAACGCATCCTATTCCTACTTCAACGTTTCCAAATGCATCCTATTCCTACTTCAATGTGTCCAAACGCATCGTATTCCTACTTCAACGTTTCCAAACGCATCCTATTCCTACTTCGACGTCTCCAAACGCATCCTATTCCTACTCTACAACTTTACCAGTCAATCTTGTTACCCAGCTTTTCTAATTGCCGCCGGTGTTCCAATTCATCCTATTCCTCCATTACCAATTTTCCAAATCCCCCAAATCCCTCCATTCCATC
>OMNV01012965.1:7861-24374 GCA_900303265.1 Brotula barbata
AACATCTGTGTAGACCTGGAAGAAATTCTTAAAATTCTACGAACTGATTACTCTGTTCAGGGAATATAGGCCTGTGACTGAAACCAGTCATGTAATTCATTTTCAAGTTTTTTTGTGATCATGTAATTGAAATCAATGAGTTGAAAACAGACAGTGTCACATCAATCGGAGATGATTTTAATCATTTTGAGACCAATCCTGAATGATTTCAAGCCAATTTTTCTCATACAAGGCACACACATTTGTATTTTGACTTGTCAGTTTGTCACTGAAACTCAATAATGTTCTTCAGCTTTTGATATTACTTACTTCCTCATGATGGACTTCCTAATCGATAGCCCATCCTCCAGATCTGCTTCATTGGCCATAAACAGCAGCCTCTTTCCCGATTGATCCACTCCAACAAAGTCTCTCTGCTCAGCTGAAAGAAAAAGAAACAATATTCAATGTTGAATATATCAAAATAAAAGGTTAGAAAGGTAAGTGGGTTACCTACTTTCTGTGTCATTTAATATAATATTTACCTGTCTTTTTCTTGCCCTTCTGGCCAGGCACTGTCTCGGTGAATTCGTGAGCTTTGCTCATTAGCATAGCCAGTGTTGCATTGTGGGCCCTGAAGAGATCGACCACTTCGTGAAGCGCCACATCTGTTATCAGGTCACAACTCAGCACCAAGATGTCCGTCTGACGAGTGAGGTGAAAAAGACGAGGAGGCAGATTAACAGAGGAAACATTTCACCACAGCTGCCATGATGACACCAAGAATGTATGAAATATAGCTTCAAACTGCATGTTGTATTTTATAAAGTGAAAACAGCCTGCTTGTCTCATTTCAGCACACATACTGTATATGCAGACTGTACAAAAATGACATCCTTCCACACCTCAGGACATGAAGAAAACTGGCCTCATTAAGAAAGACAGAGAGAATGAAGCTTGAAGGGTTCATGGTCAACAACAGCTTATGGGCAGAAACCACTTACACACACTTCTGTAGGGTTGTGTGTTAAGTTAAATGAAACCCCACCAATGGCATGCTTTAAATCCTGTTTTGTTTTAGCATTTTTGTTTGAGGCCCTTTTTCTTCAGCTGGTCCCATTTCTGTTCAACACTGCAGTTAATGTAAATGCTGCAATATGTATTGTCGTATAATTATGATTTGATCAGCATGTACCAGTACAAATGTATCTCATATTACAGCACTGTAGTATATGGTCTATACAAACAAAAAACCTAAAGCTCTGATCCTCATGGAAGCAAAATGTGTGTATGTAGGCTAAGATTGAATTTTTGTTTTAATCATGATCCCATGTGGTATCTGTTGAAATCAGAGATGTAAATTCTAAGATATACAAGGGTCTAGTATTGAAAAAAGGAGATTTCTTGGCACAGTTCAAGAGAGAGCATATGGGTGGCTCTCACCCTAAACTTACATCTGAAACACGTTTCAGACCACAATTGAAAGCACCCGAGGTTATTGACTTGAATTTGAAATATAAAATTATCACACTTGGCAGAAAGCATTGCCCTGTGAAGCTCTGCTGTTTTCAGTTGTGGAAAGTAGCACTATTTCTTGTTTCTGTTTTTAATCTTTTGTATTGCATGGTGGCCATGTAACGGTCAATTACAAGCCAAACCTAGGCTACAAGAGTGTGTTGCTTTAGAAGTTCACGTGAAAGTCAGCGATCATTGAACACAGGAAATTCACAGGAGGAAGTCAAGTGTGCACAGTTTTCTTTCAAAATTTCAAATTACAAATGTGTCCCATCTCTACAAACAACAATACTACTCTGACATCACGGAGACACAAACAGCATGAAATCTCAGTGCTCAGCTGTTTCCAAAACCTTTCAACTATTTTCGGGATCCCAACTAACTAAACTGAGGTAAGCATGAGACGCTTGTGAATTCCTGTGAGATATCACTTACAATACCACCTCCGAACAAACCTACACCAATCATTTTAACTAGCCTCCACTGATGTTCCATGAGAGAGTGTGTGTCTGTGTGTGTATGTTAACATGTGTATGTCTGTGTGAGGTATCCATCTGGTTGTCCAGTGATGTGGGCTGTCAGCATTCAGACTAATCCCACCATTAGCACCAGCTGCCTCAATGGCTGAGAGACATCTTTTCCCTGTCTGCATCGGAGAAAAGAAACGCGAGGAGGAAAGGCGAGAGAGAAAGAGAGAGCAAAAACCAAAACAAACAGAAACATAACAAAAGAGAGTTGTATGTATTAAGAAGGACGAACTGGAAGATTTTTTGTTTTCCAACCCCATGAGGTCTTGGCTAACAAACTAATTACCAGTTCATTTGGTTTAAATAACACATTTTAAAATAAGCAAATAGGGTTGGGGGGGCTAATAAAGGAGAAATGGAAATAAAAGCAAACAGGCCACTATTTCCTCATTCTAAATTCGAGTATATGAATATTATTCAATATAAATACGATATAATCAGATTTAAGTCATAACACACCTTTGATTATGCAAAATTTCATGATTTTCAGGTTATTTATGTCTGAACTAAAACACTGATATTGTTTTCAAACACGCTTATATTCGTTTTGTCAAATAAACAAAGAAAAATGGCTTTCTTGCGATATTTAGAGGTTGAAGATATGTCATTAGTTAGTCCTTCATTCATATGTCATTAGTTAGTCATTCAGAGTCAAATGTGAACATCTTTCAAAGCACAGGTAGAGATCACTGACCCCTGCCTTTTATTTCAACGTTTTGTCTCATGTCTTTCTATGTATACCACGGCTTGTACAGTTGCATATTGAGGAAGGAGTGAAATTGTCCATTTGTGTGTGTGTAGGGCTTGGTGTCACTGAGGTCAAGGGTTGTGTGGTTGACCTAGGGGTATCTCCCAGCATAACCTGGTCTGGACCTGGCGACAGGAGGCTGTCAAAGCACAGAGGTGCCTGCAGGAGATCGACTCACACCGTGACTCTTGAGACCCCTCGGCTCTCTTCTCCCTCTATAATGCACGAGCAAGGTCACACACATTTGTGCGCATACACACTGCACGCACGTGCAAAAAAATGTGCTTACACATTCAGGCAACAGCAGACTGGAGTCAGCTGGAAAGATAGATACTTTGGCCTTTCAACAGCCAGGATCTCTGGACAGGTCAGGACCACACACACTCACACACAAATACATACAAACACGAGCGCGCACACACACACACACACACACACACACACAGACTTTCAGTCTCTCTTGGGATAGCTGACACTAATCTACTGCTTATACAATCTCTACCCATTTTAAGGATATCTGAAGACTTCCTTGCTCGTCCATGTATGTGGTCCTCTTATTTCTGAGCTTATCTGCGGACATATTTACACTATCACACGAAGCACTGGATGTGAAATTTCTTGTTAGTCTCCGTGGTTGTCATCCTATTCACCTGCCACTAAGAACTTCTAAGTGTGCAAGAAATTCCCTTCTGTCTCGATGCCTTGAATGAATCAACCGTTTGGATTTTTAACACAATAATAAAGCTCCTTCAGACAGCTGTTAGTCATTTTCTATTCATTGATTTTGGTTGGCAGTCCAACCAGTTGAATCATTTGGGCTCTCATTGACCACCGTATAAAACCCTGGGCAGCCACACCAATAGCTCGCTTGGGCCAAATATTCGGAATTTAGTGAGTAGAAATTTACCAAGTGAGTAAGAATCGGGGCATATTTTCTGTGAATAAATAAGTCTTAATGTTACACTGCCAATAAAAAAAAATGAATTAACAGGGAAAAACAAATGGCTCTATTTCCTCTGCAGTTTTTAAGTGGTTAGCAAATGTCAGTGGTGCATTTTCATCATCATTTGAATGACGGTCAGACAATGTGTTTTGGAAACTGTCCTTGGCTGACTAATTGGTCACCAAACAGAGAAGACAGACTGCAGAACAGGCTATGGAACATTTTTACTGTCACTCTTGGCTAAAAGAATATGGGTGACTACAGCAAACATGGACAGCACCCAAACCATGTCCTGATTGAACATAACTTCCAAGACAAAATGAAATCCAGACTAAAGTATATCAGAGGAAAGAGCGTTACCAAGGGAAGAAAAGGGAAGGAAGCCTTGGGTTTGGTGACTGTGCGGAGCAGATAACGTAAACTCTAGGTCTCATCCAGCCATGTTTGCTGTGAAAAGCCTCCTCTGGTTCTTGTTCCCTCTTCAGCTTTTGTCCTGTGGGTAACAAGCTCTCTAACTTATGTAGACCAAAGGTGAACTTTTGAATAAGCAACTCTGAAGTATGTGTAGTTCTTTTAAGCCACATACGCTCACTCTGCTGGGTGATTAAGCCTGAATGATAAAGAAAACGTCAAGGAGGCTTCGGGCATACAAAGCAAAAAATGCATGTAAAGTACTCCTTTCAATACTTATTGTAAAAGACCTAAGTAATAATCAGGCATATCCATCCACTTTAGTCAAACTTCACTGTTTGAACACAACAAAATATGCTGTCTGTAATCTATCTTTTCAATAAGTGAGGGGAATGATTTACTCTGCCTACTGCACAAGTACACCGAGTATTTTGTTTGATAGGCTACACCAAATCCCCTCATGGGAGTGTGTTTGTGTAAAGAGATGAGTGAGTGTGTGTCTATACGCTACTCATGCATCAGTATGACAGTTTGAGTGATCTCTGTGCTGGGATTTGCCAGGCAATGGCTACGCTTCTTCACTCATCACCCTACAGTGTGTGAGTGTGTGTAACTGAATGCCTCTAATCTAGCTGGCTGCTCAAAGGATTAGGAACTCCACTATTCTCAATAGGAGCATGCTGGAGCCCGTCCCGTGTAAGTGTTTGTGTTTGCCTCTGTGTGAGTGTGACTGTGTGTGTGTCGTGGTCGGGGTTTTATAATATACATTTATGAGAACTCTTGAGAAAAATAAAGAATATTGCTCTGTTCAGGCTGACATAAAAGCCAGAGGAAAAAAAGAAACTTACTAACCTCTGCCAAGGGAGTTCACAGGATATTTCAAAATATCATTGACAGATTTTAATGAAACTTGGCAGGTTTGACACGATCCGGGGAAGAACCAGTGAAATTTGCTACCTGTCAGCCTGATGGTGGTGCTGTAACGACCAATTTCACTTTTGAACCACAAGTCATAGAGTCAAAATTCATTGTTCTCCTCTGTGTTACATGTGTCTACTTGCATCCATCCAAATGACCACAAAGTTGATTAAGTCCAGTATCTCATGAATGAATAGCGGCTTGTATCAAAATTTGTGCACTCACTGCTCAATAAAACATGAACCAACCGGATGGCGGTGCTATAACTAGAAAAATAAAATTTTGTCAAATAATTTGGTTCATAGTAGATGAAAAGGTTTGTTGGTTTGAGAGTTGCGGGAAGGAGAGGTGAGTCTCTGATTAGTGTGTTTCCAAGGCAAAGTTTGGTTTTACAGTAAAGAATCTTAAGAACTGCAGACACGTCTTCTTCTACTTTGGACGATGAAAACTCTAAATAGTAAATGATCCTTGAGGGACATTTTGGAGGATCTCTAAACTTTGAAAGTCAAACAAAACAGGATACAGTAATTACTCTGTGTAAAGGCCAATTCCCTTAGTATTTAGCAATACTATAAGTTTACCCCACATAGCAATCCATGATGATCAAACAGTAAACAAATCAAGTGCTTTAGAAATCCATCACTAGCTCAAAAACACACAAAACTTCATACAAACACATCTTCATAGCAACAGGAGGCCAGTTAAAACTATATAATATACACTGGGTACATATATCCTGACGTGCCCAAACACAAATGTTGCACAGATGTGCTTCACTACAGGATGAGTATAAATGGTGGACTGGGTAAACTGGCAGCACGGGGAATTTAAGTCTCAACTATGACCTCATCTGTTTAGACAAAAATCAGATGAAGGAAGGGATGGAGGGATCAGCGGGCAGGATGGGGGGGGAGTCAGGAAATTAGGGTTGAGGGTCAGGGATACGATGTCTACACGTGAATGTCTGTGTGTTTGTTTGTATTTAAAAAAAAGGGTGAAATGAGGCACTTCAGCTGCCTTGGCCATCAGGGGAAGGAAAGGCACGGATCAGTGGTCACCCAGCAGTACACAGAACGCCCACAACGTTTGACATTTTTCTACTCTATTGCCCTGATGCGTTTTTCCCCGAGGGTACTGATATTACAGAGGAACATTCATCACAAAACAGCTCTCTTGTAATCATTTAGTAATTTTAGTTAGATTTAAATTTGGTGAGTAATTTCCAGTTGCTATGAATTTCCTGTTTGCTACCAAAGAACTCTTGTTCCCTATGGTGTTGGTTAGGGTTCATTTCTGGCATGTTTACTTTTTCTATTTGGCAACGAAACATAGATGAAAACAACAGACAGCAGTGGGTGGAGCAAAGGTGAAAAAACCCCAACAAACTTTAGTATACATACAAAGTCGGGATAACCACAATGACAATGTCAAATGTCAGGTGGTTGTAAGATGGATTTGGAAGTGACATGTTAGTGTGTGTTATTGTGTGTGTGTGTGTGTGTGTGTGTGTGTGTGTGTGTGTGTGTGAGTGAGTGAGTGAGTGAGTGAGTGAGTGAGTGAGTGAATGAGTGAGTGAGTGTGAGGGTATTGGTGTGTCCGGATTTACGGGTGGCATTGCAAGTATCACAACTTTTTCAATATCATCAATCTGACAACAACATAACACACACCAACCGATCAACGAATAATCATAGGAAGATAAATACCTTGATCTTCCGCTGGATGTGTCGGAGAGCGTCAGCAGTGCCCATGTCTCCATCTTCTTGGATACATTCCACGTCTAATTTTATCTTCAGATCCAGCTTCATTTTAGGGTCTGCACTCGTAATCATTTTATGGACATCTTTGGTCGTGATTACTATCACCTCTGAAAGTACAGGTCACAACAAGTAAGCATGGGACAGTGTGTATGCATAGATTACATAGATATTGGGCTTTTTTTCATTTTTTGAGTCTTATATAATTTCTTTTTTTCTTTTTACCAATAAAGCAGCATCAGATCATCATCATTGGTGCCAAAGAGGAATGAGACAAGGCCACACTGTTTGACTGTGATACCTTCCAAAGCTTAACTCCAGTTGCAACCGCAGCTTTTTTCAGCTTTTTTTTTTTATAAAGTCACTCATGACATTATTAGACCACTTTACGAATCTAAAACATTGCAGACGCTGGCTGATTTAATTACCCTTGTCCATATAAAATTTATTCTACCAGGCATTTACTTCACTATCACTGTGCCAGCCTAGTAAAAGCAAATTGTGGGGCTTTGGCTAGCTGACTGCACCCTAGTTAACTCCTGACCACACAGGGTGATTATGTATAGAAGAGCAGTTGTTCTTTAAGCTACTGAGGACCTACAGGGCTTTAGAATACACAGCTCCATTTACTGGCGAGCCAGAGCACTCAGCATCAATGCCCATTATGAGCCCTTGCAGTAGGTTCATTTCTGAACCAACTGGAAGACAAGTTGTAAACATCTTGACTATAAAATGAGATAGGAAATGCACATTCAACAGTAGCTGATGATGATGTGCAAGCAGTTAGCTGAATGTGCGTCTAGACTACACACGCCTGTTGTAAATTCAATGCTCTGTAGTTGTACACAGTAAAGAGATAAAATCAATATTACTATAAAAATAAACATAGGAGTTTCTACAGAAATGCCTTTAAAATGTGGTGTATTCCTTCAGTTATTTTTAACCACAGTGATAGCAGTAGCTGGGATGATGAAAGATGCAGGTATACCAATGGTAACTGGAGCAGTATCAGTAAAATAATGACCAACTCACCTTCAAAGCCCACCCTCTCCAACAAACTGAGCGGGTACCACATGAGGGGCTTGTTGCCAACAGGCAGCATTGGTTTGGGGGTGTTGTAGGTCAGGTCAGTCATACGGGAACCCCCACCAACCGCCATCAGCACCGCTTGGAGCTCCATGATGTCTGCTGGGGACTGAGAGAGGCAAACAGAAAGAGTTACAATTAAGGTTGTGCAAATATTTATTTTTAAGATAACAGAAATGTGGTTCAACTACATCACTTAGAATTAACTTTAGCTGTACTGAATTCATAATATTTTCACATTGTGCTACTTTAAATGTATATTCAAATGGTTTCCAGAAAGTTTAATGATTTTCATGAAACACAAGGGAGTCAGAATTTTAGGGCCATCTTTCACCAGGGTAGAATTTATGGCAAGGTTGTTAGCTTGGATTGTACATGTGTAGTCCAGCGCCCTCCTTACTCACCTCATGTCCTCTCACCTGCCCCAAATTATTGTAATATGGTATGTATCTCTTACATCATAACAAAAAAAGGAACGCAAGCTGATGAATCTGGCATATTTGAAAACCTTTAACTATACACTTAGGTTGAAATAACATTTTAAAAAGATGATGGTGTGTACCTAGGCGTTGAACTAGTTTATCTAAGGCAGGTGTTCTCTCTACAATATCTAACATGCAGTATATGCTATCAAACACTAGACAGAGGACAGCTGTTACAGGTGATATGCAGATTCCCATCGCATTGTCAAACCAGCGTTACACCACAAACGTCATGTTACAAACTCCGTGAGACAGTATCGCCGTTAATATGCACATCAACCGCTTCTTTACTGATACAGCTCACATTAGCCGGCATACAATATGGTCCGGACATATCGCTAACATTGAAACTATAGCGTGACAGTAACACGGCGGTGGGCTTACAATGTCAGCCAGTTAAATTGCCAATCAAACAACAAAATTTTATTTACCTGCTACTTTCTGCACAATGGATGTCGATCTGTTGCCACTAGAATGACAGCGATGGGATCCGCATGCACTTTCTGTCACTGTTGTTAGCACGTGGCTAACAAGTAGCAGAAGATAGCAAAAAATAAAGCTGCTCCGGTCAGAGTTCACTAACAGTAGAGCGTCTGGTTTGAAGCGCAAACTTCTACACACATGCGTGCGAAATGTGAACTTGAAATTGTTTTAAAAATGCTTTAAATTACGTTACGTAAGAGAAGCTAAGAGCTAGCATCGTATGATGACATCTGTGGGCTTTCCGCGAAATATGTCCGTGTGGTAAAGCACTTCCCTAGTCTTTGGTTCCGGGGTCCTGCGAGGAGAGGACAGGGGATCATTAATGTACAAATAATGTAATAAAGATATTTTTAACCTGACCAAACTCACTGCTTTATTGTTAACCCAGGAATGAATTGAATATTTACATATAACAACAGGACAAAATTGAAAAATGTTTTTGATTATGGAAAGTTATTTATTTTATTTCTTACAATATTGTAGAACTGCTCTTTAGAACACACACTTCTGCAAAAAGGAAAAAAATATGTGATTGTAGAAACAGATTAAAGAGGTACAATTCTAAGATAACATACAACCACACGTGTTTATTGTGTGATTTTGACTTTCATTATTATGATTATTGAATCCTTCACATTTGTTAACCATAAGTAATTATTAAAAAATATAATAATAAAATTATATAGTATTCGCACACACACAGACACACACAAACACTGACGTGAGCAGATTAGCCAGCCAGAAGCCACCCAGCTACTCCTCCAGACTTGAATATTCCCAATTCACAGAGCTGAAACGTAACAGCAAATTGAACTCGGGGAATGTGGCTTTGGTTTTGTTTGCTCTGGCCAGGAGATGAGCTTGACTGCTCGTTGCTGCTTGCTGAAAACCAGAAAGGCAAAGAGAGGATGGTAGAAAAAGAGAGATAGTTGTACAAGCTTTGCGTTCTGATGTGGCCTGAATGCCAGAATAGTGAAATAGAATAATAATGCAGGTGTTGTAAGAGGACGAGAAATGAAGTGAAAACGGTGCAGAGTCTAGGTAACGCTTTAATAACAGGGATAAACGAAGAGAGGGGATGGAGAGCAGAGAAACAGTTGTAGGCAGCAGTGGAAGCTTCAGTTTACTACAGCTTACATTTTTATGTATACATTGTAAAAATTCCACAGTCTGCGTGATCAAACCAAGCATTTCAGACCTCAGAAGTCTTTTAAGTTATAAATATTGATATCCATAAATACACACATAACACCTCTCTTCAAGTTTCACCACGCACAAGGAAGTCAATGCTCCTTTATGGGGTTTTTTTTTCTGTTTTTTCTCCTCGCCCACCCTGTTTACAAGGTGTTGTCAGCATGCAGGTGGCATCCTTCTCTCTTCATAAAAAAACGGACTTCTGGCAAAAAAGTGAAGCTGCAATAAAAGTCAAAGCAAACCACCGAGCGCTGAAGTGAACAAGACCAAACTTGAGAAGTGTGTTCTGGTTTGGTGGTGTCGCTGATAACTCACACAGCAGAACAGAAACGTGTCTGTGAGCTCCACTAAAGGTTCGATTCTGGATCATAATGCTCCTTTTGGTAAGAGAGAGGAGACTGTTTGCACACTACAGCGACGTAGATTAATCTCTGCATCACTATTTTGTGTGCTTTTTCTCCTTCAGTTTCCGTGGTTTTGAAACATCTCATCTTGACACATCTGTGACGCAAATGAGCAAGTGACTGAAAGCGTGCATGTGAGAGAGAGAGAGAGAGACAGAGAGAGTTTGCGTTGTTGTCAAGATTTGCCGTTTCCCTTTTCTGTGGGAAATCAGGAGGGGAAAGAAAAAAGAAAAAAAAAGAGTTGAGAATGAAGGCGAGAGACTTCACAGGCAATTGAAAATCCACTGATCCTTGGTATTTTGCATATTGTCAAAGCCCGGCTAATTTGTCAAATAAAGACATCCATTTAAGGGGTGACTGAGAGGAAAGAGACAGAGAGAGGCAGAGGCAGAAAGACGCATAGATAGAAACAGATGGAGATAGGCAGGCGAACAGACAAAGGTTCAGGTTTAGTCACAGAGGACCTTGAAATGGAGCCCCGAGATTTCCTCTGATTTCCTCCTCCCTCCTGGCCCGGTTGCAGCATCTTGTAAATCATTCTCAATTCGCTGAAACAAGCCAGTTGGATTAGCTTGGTTTAGATCATAAACATTCACGGCCCAGACCACCCAGTGAGAGAGCACAGTCAATGCGAGAGTTTGTGTGTGTGTGTGTGTGTGTGTGTGTGTGTGTGTGCAGGAGTCGGCGTCAGGCCCAGGATGCCTCCCTCTGAGTTTGGAGGTAGGCACTGGAGCGCAGCACACAGAGTCTCACCAACACGCATGTGCAGACACCCTCACACTCTTACAGTGTGGTTTGTATTTGCAGCACTTCCAGGGCCAATCCACCGAGGGGCCCTCACAACCGAAAAGGCTCGTTCGCCCTCAACGTCAGACCGTGCACGTCCACACCAGTCACTGCTCTACAGCTTAACGATGATTCGAGCGATTTTGTATCTCAAATGTATCACTGGCTGACTGACTGGTACAAATACTGTCAAACAGAAACGCCCCAAACCCCGGTACCCTCACCCAGCATCACCTCTCCAAACCAGCTGCAAGACTTTTACGTGCCGCCGAGCCAAAGGACGTGAGCCGTGTTTTCAAAGGGCTTTCACATATAAACTTTAACAATCTGCATCGCCAGACTTTGAAATTCATTGTTTTTCGCTTGGAACGCGGTCGCGGCGATTCTTCTCTTGTTTCTCTCCACATGCAGGAATCATTTGAGAGCCAGGCTGGTGTCAGAACCAGGAAATATCTGGGTTGGTTTTTGAAGAGTCGGAGCGGTAAAAGCTGGGCAACTCCCTGCCGCAAGGCGCTGGCGTGTTTCTGTGTGTGCTGCTTTTCTGTCTGAGTGTCTCTCTCTGTGCGTGTGTGTGTGTGTGTGTGTGTGTCATCCATTCACCTGTCTGTTTGCCTGCTCTCCTCTCTGTTTACTTGCATTGGTGGTCTGACTGTCTACGTTCCCGTCTGCCTGTTCCTCCAGTATACGTCTCCCTGTCTGTGTGTATGCGGAAAGGCAGGGAAGCCAGCACGAAAGAATGAAGGAGCGAACGAAGGAAAGACACAAGTTGGAGGGAGGAAGGCGAGTGTGGTTTGACCGCCGAGTTCAAACAGCAGCTTCCCTGTCTGCAGACCCTCTGATCTTTGTGTGTGTGCTTGTGTGCATGTAGTACATGTGTGGGGTTTTTCGGTGAGGTTGCGAGACCTCCCAGATAGTCGACAGCCCGTTAGACAGACAGTGGCCACACACATGCACGCACACACACACACACACACACACACACACACACACACAGAACACTTGTCATCCCTTTGATTCTTCTGATATATTATACCTAATAACACCATCAATAACATCCACCAAGACGATGTTTAAATCTGCCATTGTTCATGTGACTGACTGTTTGGTAACATCTCATTTAGTCTGTTATTTGTTGTGAAATGTAATCTTCAGGCCAATTATAGATCAGATTCGTGGACAATTATGTGATATTTGATGTCGTTCGCACAGATAATGAGCCGAAATAACCCGAAGGGAATCATCTGAGAACTTAAGATGATTGCGTTCTCCACCTTTACCCACAGCTGATATGGTTCGATAACGATTCAAACAATTAAGGTGATTTATGAAGTTAATTAAGAAAAAATCCGGTAGGTCTTCGCTCATGAGGTGTCTTGCAGGTATGAATTAGAGAGACGGATCATTTTTGAATCAATGTTTAAGTCGCAGGAGCATTAACAGACACTTTGGAAGAACAGATAAAGAAAGCACTTCCTGAAAATTCAATCATCTGAAAATCGAAATAAATGATCTGACGGTGTTGTCTTCTTGCCATCTTGAAATAACAAAACTGAAAAAAATGAGTGTAGTTTACCGTATTAAGTCATAAATTCAGGTAAGGACTCGAAAACCCACTTGCAGAGCAAACTATCTTATCTCCAGGATTTAGACAGGCCCGATCCTTTGGTAACCTAATTCTCTCTCTTTCTGTAATGCTTCAGGCGTAAGCAATGACTCAGCACCGGGTTTAAGTCTTTTTATGTATAAACCTGTCTCATTTATGGACAACACACCCAAAATATTTGGTCATGTTTGAAGACCGTATACACACACGTGCACGAGCACATCTCCCCAACTGAACTCATTGTTTAGAGTGTTCCGAGCGTTTTAGGATGTGTGGTCCTGTCTTCACCCGGGCCATCTCCAGATATCAGACAAAGGTGTGTTCATCCCTGCTAATTATGGGTACATCAGCCAAGGAATGTGACCGAGTACAGCCGCAATGGATGAATCCGCCATTCCGTTTGTGTGTTGCACTCACATAAACTGTCCATAATTTCCTCTAATTTAACAATAAAAAAAATATCTTCTGCAATGTTCAAGATGTAGCACAATCATAATATTGACTCTTCATAATCAGACATAGTTTGCTGACTTTTTTTTGCAGACATTTCACAGATGATTCTTTTTAAAAGTGGAAATCACACGAACGTCTGGGATTAGTTTGCAGAACGTTGCAAAACTGTTGGCCTGGGCTTTGATGGGATGATGGCACACAGCAGCGCTTGGCACCCTTTTTACTATCTTGTGCCCATTCAGACTTTCTTTTCCTTTTTTTCCCTCCCCAAATTGTTGAATTAACTCTGATTATCTTTGAAGACTGCGAGCTTGTCGAAGCGCTGTCGACTGTCAGTTTTGACGTGTAAAATAAAGATAAAGTGTTATTGAAAGACGTGTCGACAGACGATAAGAAGAAGAAGAAGAAGAAGAAAATAGTCGCCGGTCGTGTTTTTTTTTTGTTCGTATTAAACAGCCTCATGCTGTGAAACAATAATAACCCAGCTGGAATAACAGTACAGCCATTCACCAACAAATAGCACACCACGCACCATTCAGCATTTTTACAAAACTCTCTTATTTCCCCAATGGGCTGTAATGCCAAGCACTATAAAATGCGAGGAAACAGTTGTTTGTGTTTAGAGGCCATTTTACAAGTAAGCTGCACTATACACGAATACAATATCTTCACATATACACAGGACCACACACAGCCCTGAAGGAGTAAATACATAAATATGTCTGCCACCAATGAACCCCTGATTATGTTTAATTTTGTGTCACTGGTTGGATGTTCAGACTGAGGATATGTGATTACATCCCAACAATTTATACTCTGGGTGACATGAGCCGCAGCCTAATCAGCATGATCATAAAGAGCCATAACCGTACATTTCTGCTGTTATACTTCATCTCAAGTAAGATGCGTCAGGACATATATTCACTTTATTCTTCTACATGTAGTTGGTTACCTGTGTGGCCTTTCTGGGCATGAAGTTCAAGTACTGGGCTTTGTTCATCTTACTTTGTTGAACACAATCCAATACATTTGGCAACGATTCCATGTGCATTTGTGTATGTAAGCGTGGGTCAATGCAAGGCTAAACAGTGTTTGCCAATAATTCACTCTGTATATTTTGGCATGCATCACCAAGCAGATGGGAGGGATCGACCACATCAGGACAGCAACACACAACAGTTTCTCAGCTCGCTTTTCAAATAATAGTACGCCGTGAACAAAAAGTGAATACATTTCCCTTTGGCCCAGGGTATGATGCGTGTGTGTGTGTGTGTGTGTTTCTGTGTGTGTTGAGGCCAAGAGGTATCTTGTGATGTCTGTGTATATCTCTTAACTGCTTACAAATCACTCCTCGCCCTGCTCACATCCTCACCACACCCCAACACATAAGGTCATGTGTATGTGTCTGTGTGTGCATGTGTGTGTGTGTGTCTGTAAAATAAATTCAGGAAACAATGTCACCTGTATGACTTGTTGTTCCCTGTGAAAAATACTGACACTTGCAGAGGACTGAATAACATTTCAGACGTCTACGTGTCAAGAAAAAGACGGGTTCAGATGCTCACACACAAATGCATGCGCAGATACACACATCTGCTCCAGATGTGGGGAGTATTTTGTTTCAGAAAAGGTAGTGCAGCCTCACATCGGAGAGAAGATAAATCACAGTCCCTGGACAGCAGTGAAGACACTTTTAGAGGACTTGGTAAACCCACCACGTTCACTTTGTTCCCACATGACAATTTTCACAGATGCTTTTTTGGAATGACGCTCGTATACAGATTGCAGAGTGGGACAAGATAGTACGCGGGACCAGTTATTTTCTATGTTTTCCCATCAAATTTTATTTTCTGCTCATGGGGAGAAATGGAGATGGCGCTCACATGAAAGAAAACGAGTCATTTTAAGCGTTCCAAGAGGTCACAGCCAGAGGGACCATGTGATTCCATTAAAAACAGCTCAATTCTTACTTTTATTCTTATGATATAAACAGTGAGAAAATGAATATATTCATACTTTGAAGACTCAGTCAGTCAGTCAATAAATGAGTGAGTCACTGTATGAATAACCCCCACTATGCTAAATCTTCCTGACAGATAAATCTTGACACGCACACATCGTTCTGCGTGATTGCAGCCATTTTCCCACCGGCAGAGGAGCAGCTCTCGAATATCACTTTTGATCAAAAAAAGTCATGGCACCAAGCTGCGCTGACATAAAACAGCAACCCATCATCACAGGCACCACCCAGGCAGCTGATATACTACTTATAGAACTTCTATTGGACACTGGTGAAGAGGGGGCTCAGATCTTCAATCGCGTGGAGACTTCAAAAACGCCATTGTGGTTTCATGAATGACAGCAATTTCCTGGTCTTGACCACTAATATCGTTTTTTTTTCTCTTTTTTTTTCTCATCTCACCTCAATGTGCAGGCTTTTGTGATGTGGAGGTGTCATCAATCATGTCCTCAAAAGGTGGCCCCTCACACACACACACACACATACAAGACATTGCAGTTATTTATTTGTTCCATTAAAGACAGAAAATTAATCTTCACGGGTAAACAAAGATGAACAAAAATTTAAATCAATTTGATTTATTTATCTGAGGAGACGTCCAAGAGAAATGTGGTTCTATTTATCAAATCTTTAAGCCCAGAATAACTTTCCAGGGTGACATTGAGTGAAAACTCATGGATGAGTTTTCTGTTGAAAGTGTGGATTTGTAGTAAAAGCTCGTCTCTTTTTACCAGTGAATGAGCACCATCTGCTGGTCAAATAGAGGTAATGCGTGCACCGTATTAGTGCTAACGATACTTCTTATTCATCTTTAGAGTTTCATTTTATGACATGTTTTGTGCTATGCTGTCTTGACGATGCAGATTAATGAATCTTCTCTTTTTCTGTGATTAAAATGATAAAAATAGGGAATAATTTCTCTCTAAAACATGAAGAATATCAACCTGATGATTCTCCTGTAATGTTTTTGGTTTTTTAATGTTTTGGTATCTCCAACAATATTTTTCTACCACCGATGGAGATCAAACATAAATGACAAAATTCCTGCTGGAGGATCTAAATTTAGTCCGTCTCATGTGACAGGATTTATGGGGTTACCGGTGGATGTCACAATGTCACCCAGAGTGAGAGAGTGAGCCAGAGAGAGAGAGAGAGAGAGAGAGAGAGAGAGTTCCGGCATCCTCTGATAGATATCTGGCAAAGC
>OMNV01012966.1:0-15266 GCA_900303265.1 Brotula barbata
ATAGATAGATAGATAGATAGATAGATAGATAGAGAGAGAGAGAGAGAGAGAGAGAGAGAGATAGAGAGATATATAGATAGATAGATAGATAGATAGATAGATAGATAGATAGATAGAGAGAGAGAGAGAGAAAGAGATAGATAGATAGATAGATAGATAGATAGATAGATAGATAGATAGATAGATAGATAGATAGATAGATAGACAGATAGATGGAAGATGTATGGATGGATGGATTGTTAGATGGATGGATGGATGAGAGAGAGAGAGATAGATAGATAGATAGATAGATAGATAGATAGATAGATAGATAGGTTCCCAATACATCCATTGTAAAGAGAATTTTAAAGGAAATCAAAATGTGCTAGTCTTTCAGGAAAAAAAATCTGAAAACATAATCCAGAGCAACATATTTCCGGAAGTCTGCACACACGTGGTTATGAATGTCATGTGCCAATATCAGAAGTTTAAAAAAAAACAATAGCAACAACCATTTTGTCAAATAAATAAAGAATTGTGGTGTCAGTGTGCCTTTTTTTAATCATTTAATCCCAGTAATAGTTTGATTTATACTTGGTTATGTTACAGAAACGTTACGTTATAAAGACGTTGTATTCCGGATGTAACTCGTTAACTCTGAGCTGTTCTGGTTTGGTAATATTCCCAATATGGGGGGGGAAAAAACCCCTCCAGGCATTCGACAAAAAACAAATTCACATGTTGAACATCGCTATGGCAACGGAGCCACCACAAGGGCAGCGGTGAATGTAAACCACATACTGCTGTAAACGCCCCTAAACAAACACGCTCGCCATGACAACCCATCAGGTTTCCTTTGTACAGAAAAGGAAAACACGAGGAACGAAACCAGCTTTGGCCACAACCGCACAGTAAACGACATGACAAGGCCTGTTGTTCTCCGTGTGTGTGTGTGTGTGTGTGTGTTAAAGAAGAGGGTCACGCTGCTGGATGATTTATTTAATGCTAACAAATATACTGTGACTGCTAATTCATTACCAATTCCTTCAAAATCGCGCCTTGTTGCTGAGATCCACTAAAATCCTGACAACGGGGGCCACCGCGCAAGTCTTGAATGCTGCGGACATCTGGTTTTGAAGCTGCTAAAGGCTCGGCGCATATCAACATCCGTCATCGCGTGGAAGATTTATGCTGCAATATTCAAAGGTGATGTTCAGTTAACACGAGAGCGATAAAGATGAGGAATTAGTGACAGGAAAGTGAAGAAGCGGCAGGGATCCGTGCCTCTGATGACATTTATGACAGTGGGAGATCCACCAATACACTTAGAATCTTAGCATTCAGTCAGAAAGTCACGACTTCCATTGATTGGAAAGACCCGGCTGCATATATTAGGTAAACTGTTGTGGTCATTTAAACCGTCGCCGTGTTCAGACCACAGCGTTTGCTTCATAAAAAAAATGATAAGTCTGGAAACTCCATGGCGATGCTCCTTTTCTCAGCTGTCCAAAAATTCTTCCCCGGCAGGATTGATACCATCTGAGACCAAACAAGTTCCAGCTCAATCGTTGGGGGGGTGGGAATGAAAAGAGTCCACTAGTCACCCTCCTTTTGGCACTGTTTTGGTCTCCACCAACTCCTCAGAAAAATATCTGGGTATTTAATCTCCTATGTGCAGCTTTTTCACGGGTTAGTCAATAACTTTGTGCACTTGGCAGCTCTTTTTATAGTTGCCTTCTCCTGCTGGAAACAGCCTTGACTCGACTGTACAGAAAATGTGAGTTTAAACAAGTAAAACATAACCAGTTAAAAGAGGCCAAGAGCAAAGAGTGTTTTAGAGTTGAGTGTTAATTATTTGTTTTTCACATCACACCAAGCCACTTGATTCAAGGTTGGCGTCACATTGATTCAGTCACGTACGGCGAAATTAGGGCTGGAACGAACAGTCGAGGCGATCTACAATTTCATCGTGGCACCAACAGCAGCAGCAGCAGCTGCAGCATCTTAGTGTGGTAAAACACAAACTTAGTTTGGAACCACGTGGGACAAAATAGGACTGGATGAATGAAACAGCCCAGGAATCAATCAATTCAAAGTTCAATCTGCTTCAAATTCTTTTTTTTTTTATGCTGAAACACTTGTTTATTTTTGTAATAAAGGTGGATACATTTATTTATTTATTTACTTATTCATTCATTCATTCATTCATTTATCTACTTACTTATTTATTCAATCATTGAATTAAAAATTGTATCTTATCTGACAATTTAAACATTTTTATTACTATTATTATACTAAAAGAAAGCAAGTTATTGACCACTTACAAGAGGTAAAACCATTTTGTGAAAGTTCATTTCTGTGTGAGTGAACAAATTTTTATTTGTTTATAACAGAATATATTTGTCATAATTAAACTCTGTTATTTTTACTTATATTCTATCAAAAGTTCATTAAAAGGTTTTTTCCAAAGACGTCCTTGTCTTTAGTCTAAGCTGCCACATGCTAAATACAGCCACTAAGATGGTGCAAAAGCTAAATAGTCACTGAAGAGCAAATGATTCATCGATCAGCCAATAAATCATCCCAATAATCTCTTGACTGGTTGATTATGACTTCAAATCTAATCGTTAGCTGCGGCTCTGGTTGTAATGCTGCTCTTTGCGTTGCTGAGAATAGCGTAGGATCTCAATAATAGACAATAATGGAAGTTAACATGTCTGACGTGTCGCTGTATGAAGTCTAAAATTAAATCTGTGTGATGAAACAGTCAAAGTCAGACACTTTCATGTCTGCACTGTATTTTCAAGGAACTTCTTCAACTAAATCTACACAGACTACATAATTGGCTGCTTTGCATTTCCCAGATATGTCGGATATTTTGAGCTGACAGCACTCTCAGCTGCCGAGTGTTTAAAATGCTGAACGTGTGCACAGAAGATTGTTCTTAAGTCTAAACATTGTTCTGGTTTTGGTGGAACTGTTCAGCTGTTCAGTGTAACTTTTGATAAATGAGAGTCACTCCGCTCACTGACATGTGCCAGAATTTGCTTCAGGATGAGCTGTGGCGAATGAACTATTTTACATCTAAAAATACTGCAAGAAAAAATCAGCCTTGGAAAACTTCAGTGCCACGCTGGATTTTCATTGTGCTGCATATTATTTTTCCATTTTACAGTCATTTGATTTATTGTTTGTTGCTGAGGAGAAAGCCTCGCAAATTACTTATGGAGACAAATAAATATTCACAAATAATTGAAACGACTCTTTTCAGACGCTGGCAACTAAATAAATATAAAATTCTCGCTAATTAGTTCATTTGAAAATAAGCACTAATTCATTTTGTAGCATTTTTCACAAAAATCCCTTCAAGGCATCTCCAGGCATAGGCAATACAACCTGTCCATTTCCTTGGATTCAAGGTCAAGGACGTTTAGCCCTTGGTTTCAAAACTTGCACCCATAGGGGAAGCTGGAGTAATTGAAATATTTCTGATGTGCCCAAGTTCACAGTTAAAACTTGCACGGCACGGTCCTGAATACGAATAAGTTTGCCTTGATATAGATATGAATGGCACGTACAGGAAACATCAACATAAAAAAAGTCATAAAAAGTGTTTTGTGGCCATTGAGGGGTGGAGAGGAACTCTGGGAAGAGATCAGCAGGCTGAGTGTAACCTGTCTGTCTGCACAGTGTCTGTTCGTCCACCTCAGACGGGTTGGAAGTCTGAAACAAACGAGGGGAAAAAAGATCCACGGAAGAGAGAGGAAGCAAAATAATCCCTGTGCTATACTTAGGTTAGTAGAGTTTTATATGGAAACCGAGAAAAAAATCAGATAAATTATCTGGATTATCTGAATAAGAGAAGAGAAGAGAAGAGAAGAGAAGAGAATCCTTTACTGTCCCACTATGGGGAAAAAGTTCATCACTCAAGTTGTTTTCTCTTGATAACGGCTGAATTTCTCAGGAGAAAATGATGTTGGTTTTCTCGTGAGAACAAGATGATGGAGGAGAGACTTGAAGAAGGCTGATTTCAGCCTTTAAGGTCGCTGTCATGACTATTTTAAGTAAGAGGAAATGACCTTATGACCTTTGATGTGATAACAAGATAAATTAATCTGTTATTATGAGAAAATGAGCTTTGTTATCTGGAGATAACAAAACAATAAGAATCATTACAAGTGTGGCCATTCACAACTTCCATAAGTTTAGAGCACTTAAGAGTACTTTAGAGTGTAATTCAAATGATGTGATGTCCTTCATCTTGTCTGCTAAATATGAACCTGACTGGATCCTGACTTGATGTCTTCCATATTAAGGATTTAAATTCCATACAAATCATGTGAATACATCTGTTGAAAATGATGAAAATATGTAAATATTTACGTATGTAAAGTGGAGTTTAGAACAGGTGACGGTGTCTCTGTATCGACAAACAAAGGGAGAAAGAACATCAACAACAAACAGCAATTTGTTGATGTGGTCATCCTCAGGGACTCAAACCCACCAACCACTAAGGCACCGTGCCAACATATGATGACGAGTGATGTCCTTCATCATCTCACACGGTCTCCGTTTCCCCCGATGACGAGGTGATTTGGACTTAAACCCGCTGAGCGCCGGCGCGTCACGGCGAGGATCCTGGACGCGAAGTTCAGCGCTTTGATTCGGAGACGGCGCTTCAGAAAAAAGGAACTCCTCTCTCGCTTTTTAATGCACTTTGAAACTCCGCTGACACATTTCTCGTCCTTATCGGTGCCTGAACCTTTCTTAAATTTCCTGGGCAGAGACAGGTAATACGCGTTGGGACGGCTTGGACTCTAATCCCCGTGGATACAGTGAATCTACATTGGCGAAAGGACAATAGTAATGATATTCACCTAATCTCCCTTGACAGATTCAGGACATGCTTTTCATTAACACAAAAGTGGATAAGAGAGCAATAAGCACTGTTTCAGAGTTTACCTAAATCCTTTAAAGCTAACTGAGATTCATATTCTGTGTCTCCCGTCTCTGTCTGCTCGGGTTTAAGCCCGGGCAGGTAGCGTATTTACAGAGCTCTTTGACACACTTTTTCGCTCCTATTTTGCAAGGTGAGACTACAAACAATAGCAGACACAAAGTCATTTCACACAGATGGCCGCGTAAACGGAGAACGATAATTAACGGCGCGGCAAGCACATCAGCCAGATCCGCGTCCATTGGCGTTCCGTGGAGACGGGGCCACGTCAGAAAATGATTCAAGTCCACGTTTAATATTTAAGGCTTCAAATCAGTCAAAGAATCTGCAGAAATGTGTTGAAGTTCCATCACTTTCATCGCTCGTAATGCGACCGGGCCTTCATTTACTTCATTTACTTCATTTACTTCATTTACGAGCACCTGCAGACTAAATTTCAGTCCTCCTGGGGGGTGTTGTAAACACGCTTGGGATAAAAATAAAGAATCTCACTCTAATGATCCTATCGGGTCGCGATTGCTTCCACTGTGATTCAATGGCCTCGTCTGTACTCTTTGTGTGCTGCGTGTACTTTTTAAAAACAGGTCTCAGATTGTCCTGTCAGCCGTTTTGCACGAACAGGTGTCTTCTTTTTACAAAAAAAAAAAGTTGCTTTTCTTATCCTGGAGAGAAAAACTTCATATATGGAAGTTTGGTGGGAAACTAATTAGATGAATCTTGGAAAAAGGCCTGTTTCTTTCAGTCCTTTTTCATGTCGGCAGGCGACAGGGTTGTCAGTGGACTTCCCATTCAGATTGCAAAGGAGGTAAGAGGGAGGATAGCACTTATTTTTCTTTTTAATTAGCTTCATCTGAGGAATTATCTAGCTCTAATATAATGGCTCGATTCATCTCCCACACCATCTGGTGTGAGAGCGGTGTGCCTCTGGAGCTGATTGCTTTCCCCCGGTGCTGCGTCGGGGTAATAGGCTGTTCAAAGGCTGTTCCGGGCTCGGACAGCTGAGCAGAGGTGGGGCAGGAGCAGCTGGCCTTGGCGCCATCACCTGCTGCCTGTCAGAAAGCTTTCAAATGCGGTCCATCCACGCCCTAAATCTATGAATCTACGGTCGCGTGTGCGTGCGCGTGTGTTCGTATGTGCGCATCGTACTTCAGTCAACTTTGAAAAACGACAGAATTCACGAAGAGGACGGAGACAGAGACAGAGCTTCTGTCATTAGGACGATCGTGAACATCTGGGGGAGGTGAGACAGGAGCAGCGTCTGGAAACGCTGGCAGCACGCAGATAAAACGGCTTAACGGACATCATCTGCCGGGCGGGAAGACGTTTTTGGATCAAAACCACGACAGTCGGTTCGGTTGGGTCGCTCGGCGTTCGCACTCTTCCTCGGTTCGTTCGGGCCGTCTGTTTGTTGAGACGGCGGAGATTTGTTTGGATTCGCAGACGTACCGTATCCCTGCAGCCTACACGTTCGGTCGACAGACAGAAATAACCCTCTGGGTGCTAATCATGTCGCTGCTGATGAGCGCTAACGCAGGTCACCGTTAGCGTCTCTCCTTGGAGCGGTCACTGTTGTTGGTGTCACACGTTTACATCTGGCATCTGAATCCAACTCAAGGTTCATTAGAGCGTAAAGGCAGCATGAAAAGACAATAATAAACACGATGTTCCATGACGAGTAAACAGATCTGAGTGTGTGGAGATCACTTTTTATGTTTTAAACGGTTAGTTTAGGTTAGTTAGGTTAGTTTAGTTTTTATTTATATGAGAACTTGAACAGGTTTTGATATTTTCTATAGCAACATGTAGTCCTCCATTTTCTACATTTTATATCATACAGTTGTTTTTTGGATTTTTTACTTTAATATTTCTTGTGTTTGTGCTCCTAAATTGTGAAACCGAATACAGAATTTTTGATTAAACCTTTTTTTGTATACTTAAGAACCTAAAAATAGCTAACAACAAAGAAAACCTTTTTTTTGGTTGCATTTTTCATGTCATTTGTAATGGGAAACAAACAAAAAAAATGCCATCAATGTTGTCAAACCATCAGAAAAATATCCCGATATAATATTTTGGCCATATCATCCCCGGGCTTGCACCACATTTGATGTAACCCTGATAAGAGACATGCATAATACATAACCCCCTCCATAACCTCCTTGTTCCTGGTTATAAAGATGACCTACTTTGAGACAAAGCCTCTTCTTGAAATCACATTTGACCCTTTTCGTCTCCCAATGTTCGGCGTGCAGCGCTCCGTGTGCACGCGCGCAATGCGTGCGTGCGATCTAGTAGTCGAGGGTATCGAATATATAACAGTTGAGCGGTTTTATGACTTTTATAAGACACCCTATAGCACTGAATTGTAAATACAGAGCACCATTGTGCATGCAGAGGTGTGTACATCCTCTGCTTCATTTAGCAGATTCTGAGTCATGACCGAGCCGTTTATTACACCGTGCAATCCACAATTAAATTGAAGAGAGGCTCACAAGGAAAAAGCCATTTACTTTAGCCAAAGCAGCACTTACACACCACCAGACACAGATTTCACTGTTGCTTGAAAACTTTCCATGCATGGAGCACATTATCATTTGATTTCCATCCAGAGTTCTCAATTAAAATTATACAGAGGTTGCATTTCATTACCTGAGCTCAGGGCAATTTGCAGGCCATTAAACCTCTACCTGTATCAGTGGAGATGTTTTTGAGGTGAACATCTGGGCTTTAGGACGCAGAGCATGAAATGAAATGCCCCTGGCTCTCCGTGCTGCCTTTTGTCCAAAAAAAAAAAAAAAAAAAGGCCAAGGGTATTTGAGCGCCGCGCACGGTAACGAGCGTGTTGCTAAATTGGTCTGGGATCTAAAGTGGAGGGGAAAATTCACCGTGAAAACTACCAAGTTTGTCCGCCGCGAAAATAAAAAAAAAAAACACAAAAGTACAAAAAGTAGAGTTCAATTAGAGGACCCGTAAAGCTGCGACGTGTTAAATTCCCCCGTCCACTGCTGTAATAGACTTCGTACGGAGAAATGAAGGATCTGCCTCATTAAACCTCCGATTCAGTGTTTTTTCCCCTCCAAATCAAGATTTAAAGACAAATATTTCCTAATTGTAGCAGAACAGGAGATGTTTTTGGGATTCTTTGCTTCTGATTTATTAAATAATGGAAATTTCCTTAACTCCAGGAAGACGAGGTGGTCCGGTCCAAATCCACAAACCTCAGTCTGACCGAGAACAAAAAGAGTCGACGATGCAAAAATAAATAAATGAACAGAATAATTAAGTAAGTAAGTAAGTAAGTAAATAAATAAATAAATAATAGCAACCAGTAGACACAGAATTAACCACAAAGGCCAAATCTATTCACAGACGCATTAAAGAGTGGATTAAAGTTCATCTTAATCTTAAACGTCTCCATTCACACGGCACTTTGACCGCCCTTAACCTGTATAAATTCATAAATTCATAAATATCTGTGGAGCAGTGATAGTAGAGGTAGTTCGTGCACAATAGCCACACCAGACCAGACTGTACCACCAAACAACATCATCAGCTTACACGCGCACAGCTCATTAAACGTTCATTAAAGAAGTTTATCTCCGTGGAAACGCGATCTGGAACAGATTAAGACAGCAACCGGTGGGGCCGCGGTGCCTCGACTCACCTCAGAGGGTCGGCCGACAGATAGGGTGCAAAGCAAGATGGCTTCCTTAGACGGGCACCCAGCATGCACTGCAACACAGGGGTTAAGACAAATCAGGAGACGCCATCTGGTGGACGATTAGAGTACTCATTGCTTATCGCTCAGTAAAAAGTTTGTGTTTGTGATATGTGTTCTTTGTGCTTCTTTTGCTCGGTGTGTGAGTGTAAATGTCCATCGGACTCCATAATAGAAATAAAAACTAATAATAATACGATACATGTCATTTTCGAGTGAAGCTTCCACTTTGACGTGAGCTCCATTAACTAAACTCCATCTCGTTCTTCCGTTTCCTCTGCCACCCAACATGGAGCGGAGCGTCCCTTTAAATGTCAAAAACATAAGTTTTGACGTGTTTCTAATTAAGAGGCACTCACAGCGCAGAGCTCCTTTAAAGGACGTCAAAGAAATGTCCTACACACGGGCATTAACATCTAAATAATCATAAAAAGAAGTGAGGTGAAGCCGTAAAGTTCACATTTCAATGTCTTTTATTTAGCATTTCTCATTACATCTGACAACTTGATGTCACATATGAAAATTGCACGGACCGGATTCCTTTATGTAAGCAGCAATATCTATGCAAAGAGCTGTTTTATCAAGGGATGCTGCGCTGGCTGCTGAGTACAGTCCTTTCTTCTTATGTACTCAAAAGAGGTGAAAAGAAGAGAAGCGCTGAATAAAGTGAATGAAATGATCAAAACCTGCGGCCGTACCCACGCTGGGGCTCGGTCCGCTTTGGCGCATCTCCGTCCTAGATAATGACGCGTCTTTGTGAGGGATTATTGTTCCAAATAATTTTTCACGCGCCACGGCCCGAAACGACGACGCTCCGTTTGAGGAACGGCCGCCGAAGTTGCGGCGAACATCCCAAAGATCATTTTCGTCGAGGCTGCGAGGCTCTGCTAGGAAGAGAACTCAGCACGAGGCGGCTTTTCATGTCTGTTATCGTGGTCCGCCAGTATTGGAAGACTCGCTGGAGATTTCTGTGCTACAACATGTATTTGAGATGATATGCAGTAATCAGGCCCTTTGAGTCTCTCGCTCTCTCCCTCTCTCTCTCCCTCTCTCGCCCTCGTGCCCCTGCACTCCCCTAAATTTTGCGAGCGCTCGAGTTTTGCAGTGTTTCGCTGTTACATCATCCCGCCCTTAGAAGACGGCCCCGGACCTTCGCGTCGGTCGCGGCGCCGAGCCCCATTGACGCAATGAATGGGTGAATTTCAAAGCGCAGCGCTAATCTGGAGCAAATCGGCGCCGTAACTACTTCCTCCTCCGACGTGAAGCGCCTGCTCTGATTCTCATCCCCTCTGTGTCAACACTGACGCCCGCCTCCTCTCCCGCTGGCGTTTCCGTCCATAGGATATTCCGTCCAGGTACGCGGGGGTGTCATGGCGACGCTTAGTTATGCAGTGGAATTTATTGTCTGCACTGCGGCAGATTACCAATGCTTAACATGCCACACAGGAGACTTAAAGAGGCAGCACCTTCCAGCGCCGTGCATCCTGCTGGCGAGCGCGGCAGGTTGGAAACCCCCGAGGCGCGCCGGGACGTCTGGGCTTCCCGTGCTGCGAGGGGACGTAACGCGAGGCGTGCGGCGCAGATGGAGGGAGAGCTGGATAAAAGGCCCCTGCACTATATCCTCAATATTGCCGTTTAACGCTGCCTAATGTGGAAGTGACACGGGTCCACTTTGGCACAGATTTTGTCATTTTGCTGAAAATCTGCCGCACACATTGACGGCGGCGATTATACCCCGGGCCATTAAAAGTCCGTCCACGCACGGCTCGCTCCGATGAACCGTTTTCTTGGGAACACTTTGAGTTGTTTAACTGTGATGTTCTTTGAATACGAGCCATCCGGGGAAACATTAAGTCGCGTAATGATCAGGTGGAAACTCGGCGTTTGGAAAGGCCGTATCTTTTGTTAAACTCACCCTCTAAAACACGCCGCCGTCGGCGTCACCTCCCCCCCCCTCCTAGCTGCTAACGTGACAGTTTTTATTCTCAGCAGCTACGTCTGTAAGAAATGAAACGAAATAAAACAGCGATCGCTCCTAAATTATTTAGCCTCGGCGTGTCAGACGGGGACGCGTGGCGTTCGCCTCGGGATGAAGTTAAGGAGAAAAGTTCTTCGCCGAGCCAAAGGCTGCGTAACAAAAGAATTTAGGCAAAAAAAAAAAGAGAGATTTCCTGCACAAAAACGTCGGGTAAGAATGAGGAATTAATCTTTTGAAGTTGTTATCTGTATGCATACACGAGCGGCCTCAGACGCGAGGCTATAGGAGGATAAGAAAGGTGCAGATTTTGTCCGCCGTGGGCAATCCTCCTGGCGCTATGGCTGCCGTGTGGATTCTTGCTTGTGTGATGCTGATAGCCTGAGGTTAAGCAAGGAGCCAAATGTTCTAAAAATTGATTAAATCAACCCTGGTGTGTCTCTGTTCAGATCCCATCTGTAGGTAGTTATAGACTGTAGCCTAAAGCTGAAACTCAGCGGCAGGCGAGATGTTGCGCATCATCGTCCCTCCACTGTACTTTCACATTTAACTCATTTGTGCCTCTTGCAGCAGCCCCGCAACAGATATGGAGATCTTTATATATTTATATACGCATTGTTACATCCGTGCTCTGATCTGAACTGTACTGTGTGAAGTCGCTGCTGAAGTTCGTGCCCCCTTCCGTGAGGTTTTGAAGCCGCCGCCTCCATCTGATCTGAAGCTTTGCAAACGTATTTTTAAGCTTTAAGAATTATATTTCCATACAAACGTATCTTCCTTTCCCTTCTAGTCAGCTAGCGGGCCGCGCTTTGTGACGGCTTCGCGAAAGCTTTTGGTTGCACGGTAAAAGAGAAATATTTTTGGTGTCTTTTTCAAACGATCAGCGCGGCGACAGGCCGATGTAGCGATGTGTATTAGGGAAAGAACAAAAGGAAGTATAGGAGGCTTCATTTCTTTCCCTTTATCCTCTTCCTGTTTCCTTTTGTGCTTCGTCTCTTTCAATCAAATAAGAGTACTGAGACCACGTTCGTCAGTCAGAGCCGTCTATGAGGTGAAATATGAATAGTTTGGAACAGCACAGGGCTGATTCACGCCTTTACGAAGCATCTGGGCCTCACGGTTTACGTACAAATGAGCGAAAACGTGTTTTTGTGTGTTTACTAAAGGGCCACGCTTCAGGTTTTGTACCTGGCAGGGTGACGGACAGGCGTCTCCGGTCTAAACTGCGTGTTTGTGTTAATGTTTTATGTATTATTCATATTCCAGAGTCATTCCAACATACAGGAGAACAGATCTGGGGCCAGATTTTTCCACGTAGACTCCACTTTCCTGACTTTTTTGTCGATCTGTCCAGAATGCAGCAACGTTTAACATCATCAGCGTGAAGTAAACACCCACAAAACGGAAGAATTTAGCAACCGCGGCTGCAGTTTGCGGTGGGTTTTAGTAAATCTGCCCCTAAATGTGTTAAATATTAAAGTGGAACTCATTAGCGGCCCACGGTGAACGTATGCAGGAAATAGTTCTCAAACAGCACGCTTACATAACGTCCTAACATGCTGAACATTAACATATTATTCTACATGAAATATGCATCCCGTGCTCCAGTTCTGCCATCTGACGGCAGACAATGAATCAATCTGCTGGCACGCTTTTACTTGGTGTAATAAATGATATCGCATCTTGGTAAATATTCCAATTTGGACGCCGTTGGATGACAGGAAGTGCATTTCCTCTTCTTGTGATTTTGATTTTGTCGCTCCCGTCCGTTCTCGCATGGCTGATTTTATTTTTTTATATTTTTTTTACTGTGTAAAACCAAATATAGAGTCCGGTTCAGGGCAAAGTAAATAATTGGACACATTCTGACCTCAGCGGTGTGTGTGTGAAAAGTGTTTTACCTGTTTGTTGGACCAAGACGAGTCGGACTGAGACGCTCGAGTCCATCAGTGGAGTAAAATGGACGGACGACCATCAGGGATGTGCGACGGCTGTATGATGATGTGGACAAAATCCACATTTTCCAACCTATTTCCAACATTCCACCTATTGAAAGCAGGACAACATAAACTGAATGCACAAACAAACATTCCACACACACACACACGCACACAGCTTTTTATGTTTTCACGTCGAGTTTTCTTCTTCGTCTGACAATGCGTTTTTTCCGTAATGTTCCCACCTACCTCGTTTCGACCTTCGACTGGGCCGCGTCTGTGCGTACCTGAGCCGCTGCGTGCGGCGGCGGCGGCGGGCGTTTGTTTTGCTCCTGATCCATTCCAAGGCGCTTCATTACGGCGGCCGACGACAGACCTTCGTGCTGCGGTCGTCTCCCTCAGGCTGTAAAGCACGAGGCCTAACCTTCCGTGGTACAGAAGTAATGGTCCACGGCTTTAATTGTCGTGGGCTGTTCATCTTCACTAACAATAGCGGCGACCAATGGCTGTGAGAGAGAAAGGCAGTCGTGTCTGACAAAAGACATGATTTAGCTCCGGAGGTGATTCGTGAGCGGATGTTTCAGGGCAGCAATAAATGTTGGGAGAGAGATCATATGGGGTAAGAAGCATAACAAAGAAAACGCCACAAAGAAAGACGTCGTCCGCTTTCATCACGGACGTTTGTGAGGGGAAAGAAGTAGTAAAATGTATGTTGTGTGTCCTTGAAAGAGAACGGCGAGAGCTGAAAGGCGTTATTGAACTGGACGCCATATTCTTTGAATTATAGACGCTGTAAAGGCTCTGAAAGGGAGTTTGACAAACTTTGGACTCACAATTGTATCAGGCAGAAAACAAACATCTCATTTAAAGATTGAGCTGCTTTGTGTGTGTGTCTGTGTTTGTGTGTGTGTGTGTGTGTGTGTGTGTGATCTTTTTTCAGGTTTGGATGCTTCCTCATTATGCAGTTTGATTTCTAAACATCACTGGATATTAAATCTTTGAACTTTGCGTGCTTATAGTTCCCCCATTTATTCATTGGTCCCGGCGTTTCAAAGAGGCGAGGCTGAGATGGCAAAATAATCCATTGATGGGTCGCCGCTTTACTGTCTGACGAGACGCATAAAATAAGGAAGAGGAATGCGTAGTTATCAAATTAAAGAGTGTTTCCTCTGAAAGTCCAGGCCCATTAAAATGATAGATTGCACGGTTTATGCAAAGGCATGTTTTACACCCACAAAAAGTTTAATTGCATTCATTCCTGCGAGCAGACCACAAATGTTGAATCTAGATTCTCCGGCGTATTGGCAGCAAGCTGCTCGACAGCAGATGACTGGCTTCAAACACGTAGCGAGGGGGAGGGATGTAAATCTTGACAAACAGTGAGAGCCAGTGTCCACATCATCTCGCGCCCCTGACAGGCTTCCCCATGCATGAATTCAAAGCTGGTAAACCCATGGCTGGATTCATTTTGATCTGACATCCATCTTGTAGATCAGTGTTGTGTTTTCACTGTACTGTGTCCACGATAAGATGTTTTGGCAATCGGCCCGTGACGTCTGCGAGAGTCACTCGAGAGAAAATGTGACCAATTTAGCATATCTGTCACCGCTTTTTTGGGGGTTTTTTTGCTTTTGTCTTTTCGCAAATATTCATCCGTGTTGGAATATTCGTTGGAAAATTGTTTCTAAAGTGTAAATCCGGGGCTGCTGCTGTAAAAAAAAACCATCCATGTGTAAATGTGATGACTATTAGTAAAAACTGCCTCTGATGATTATTGGAAATTCTTGTGATTTTAAGCTTATAAATAATAATTTGAATGATTTCACCCCAAATACACATAACAAACGGAGACTTTTATGGATGAAATTGACTCTTCATAAACATTTACTACTAATAGTACTGTAGCATAACACATCACATAATACAATATGCACTAAAATATAAACAATACCTAAATATATAAATATAAATGATACCTCATAAGTTTGTTAAGAGTTTGTCAGAGAGATCTTGTTTTTTTTAGTGTTATTAGTAGTTTAGTATCGGTATTTCCTTCCCAGTTTTGAGATTCTTCAGGTTTCCTCTCATTCGATTAGCAGCATCATTGTGTATTTTACTCAGAGCTGTTTCTCCCAAACTCCGAGCTCGCAAATACTTCGAATGGAAAAAGACGGCAAAAATTGAAATTTGCTCTCGGTTCGCGCGTCGGGAGGAATAAGTAAAATCCTCACAGCCAGCCTCCTGTGGTACTCGAGTGTTATATTGCGTTTAAAAGAAGCAGCTGAGGTGTGAATAGAAACACGCTCCGGGCTTTTATGATGGTTACACTGTAATTAACAGGCCCTGATTGTGCACGTCTCGTCAAAAAAAAAAAGAAACGACCAAAAAAAACCGAGGCGCTGACGGTTGAGGAGGGCTGTAGCGGCGTCGGTGCGGCGCTCTCCCAGTGCTCCTGTAGCACTCTGTACGGCTGCAGGATGATGACATGTGTGTGGAAGGCGTTAGGCAGATGGGACGTGTCTGATATCTCTCACTCAACATAATGAGACGGGAAGGCGCTTTCACCAATCTTAGGGCGCGTCTGATGGCAAAAGACACAGTGCCCACTCATACGGGAGGGATCTTTCTCCTCTTCAAAGATAATGAGATGACAATGTATTCAGCTAACATTAGCAGGAGACAGGATTTGAGGAGGGAGGG